>LWMK02000366.1:38321-73992 GCA_001693075.2 Taenia saginata
ATAGTTGTGAAAAGTAAAATGTGGCATTTTGCAGTAATGCTGAGTGAGTTGACTTCCTTAATCCTAAGCTCGTCGATTTTAGGACGCGGACTATCACCACTGGCAAATGAGTGCGACCCACCATAAAACAGGAATGAATGAGGACAATTTGTCACACTCTACTTTGTACTCAAGAACCCGGCTTACTCACCGCAATCTACGCTCACGCCTTTTATGCGCATTTGCAAGTGCTTTTGATGTTGCACTTGTTAAGACCAAAAATTGCTCCGAAGTTTCAGTGCAGAAGGATTGAAACAGAGGCTAAATTATGGGTGGTTTAAGCTGACAACTTCTTTACCCGTGATACGTTCTCTAGGCCAAACATTTTAGACAGTACGATCACACCATCGCTGACTGGCCAGGTACTTACAACTTGGTAGTAAAAGCCAAAAAGTAGTTATTTTTAACCCATCACAGTCAATTGCGTGATGCTTGGAATGTCTGCGAGACCGAACAGACAATGTTTTGACAGAAAAACGCGCCTCGAAGAGCCAAGTCACCTGTTTATGTGACACATGGACAACCACACTTAGCCGACGTTGCAGTTTGACGACGTCGTTTCACATTTAGCGTCTTGCTGATCTGGTAAGGAGGGAGAGGAGCGACGTGATTGCTCCGGCAGTGCGACTGTGTGACTCACTGAGTCGACAGGCGGCACATGAGTTCCACGACGAAATTCTTGCTCTGCCAAATAATTGCCGCAACTTACGCATCCATTAAAACTGCAGAAAACGCCGACTTTTATTGGCCTTCTCTCAGCATGGTTGCAATTGCCAAGTGAATCGATTACTGTCTAGCGTCACAGATGCATATTATCCCACATTCTGTGCAAACTCTTACATGTGGAGCACAACTTCTTCACCGCTGGTTAGCCATAAGACAAAAGATAACACTTCTGACAAGTTGTGATTACTTGGCGATTAACATCCATGGCCCAAATGAATTGATAAGCCCCTGCTTCCTCGTCTTCCCAAAAAAGCAGGCAATGATGGAATTAGTATTTGACGCATACTTGGTACACACTTTAGAATGGCGATCAATTTGGCCATGCGCAAAAAGGAGCAACTCGTCTCTAATTCCGCATATCCACCAATATTGATGCAGCGATGTAGATGAATCTGATGTGCAACGAGCCAATGGAAAGCCAGGGCTGCCATGATGAGCTTACACAAAGGTACTTTTGTCAGTTGTGCCGGCATTTAAGGTCAGTCGATAGACGGGCGGGTCAACCCTTGGTGAGTCAGAGGCATGCAGACCAGGAAGTTTGGTCTAGTGAAGTTCATTTCTCGTGGCGTTTACTCCCTTGTCTACGAGATGGTCAGCAGGCGAGGCTGTGGCGTGGTCACGGCAACAACAACGACTGCATCGCTGCCTTGTCGTAGTGGCTTCGAGGTAACGACATTTTTGTTGATAGTACGGAGAAAACGAAGAACATAACCCTGATGGATAAGTAGAAGGTTCGTGCGTTTGCACTGGTTTGTTTTTTTCAAAACTTGTGTCAATGCAACTTAGATCTGTGAAGCACAACAGCGTTGGACATTTACAATTCTGCAAAATACAAACAACTTAATTAAAATTCCACATTTTTAAAGGTCAAGCGGCATGCCTGAACGTAGTCAGGCACTTTGCAGCAAACTATTAGGATTCGCTCTAATTCGGCCAAATGTGAATTACGCATTGACATGCATAATTCCAGCATTGGCATCGAAAGGCAGGTCATTATCTGCAGTAGCATTAGTACCATGAGTCTTTGTTATGTCGAATGGATGTTAATCCCGAAAATGGTAGTTCCACCAGCCTCATCGTCGAAGTAGTTTGTTCCGCATTCGGCTCCGAAACATAGGATCGGGTCCCTTTCTAGCGAGCGGAATGATTTTATAAAAATGACACGTTACTGTCCAGACTTTACGAAACGAGTTGTTTAGTGCACGATGCGTTCTTTCGTTGAGTACAGAGCATGCATGTAAGGTGCTCAGAGTTCGTCGCACCTCCTTTACTTGAGGTGAGCTAAAAGCCAAATCCGCCACTTTGAGTGTTTCTCAACTACAGTCCAAACACCCTTAACTTCTCGCTATCATGTCATCAGTTCTAATCCCTCACCTCGCCGCAGCACTCAATGGCGGTGGTTTGTCCGGTCTGCTTCCGACAATTCAAGTACCATCAGCTGCTTCAAGCTCATTTAGAAGAGGCCAACGCAGGCGAGCACTTTCAAATACCCCTTCACACGCTTATCACATGCTTTGCCTTCAAAATTTATGAATTTTTTTGGCTGACCAATGTTCAGTTTGGCGTCTTTTCTGCCCTTGTAGAATTAGGATGATTGCACGCCTAGCTTGCAGGCGCACCTATGGATCATTCTCTTGCCTCCAATTCCACAGGGTTACCTGGCACAATGGGAAGTTAACTCTTATATTTAATTACTAGATAAAGATTTTTAAAGCGCAAACTGTTGCTCAAACCCTGTCTAGCTGAGAAGGTCATCCGATAAATAAGATTAAAATGTGGTCAAATCTATGCAGAAAGAGAGATGTTTGTTCTCTTTTAGGACCGCCTACTTATTTAAATGAAAGGTCTACACTGCTAAGCTACTTCTTTAGTCTCTTTGTAGAGTCACAACAATCGGGTGAGTTGATCTAGCTCTACGATAAAGTTACATTAAACAAAGTACGAATCCTTATTTTCCTTAATAGAATTCCGCCTCATCTCCTATGTACCCAGTTTCTCTCCTGCCTCAGCCGTATTAAAATTTGGTGCGTAAGCTTTGCACCTAACCTTTTAGAAAAATACATTTTCAATTTATGAGACTCACAATTTGTTTCCTGCCCATTTTAGTGCAAAACAGAAATCCTTCGTGCACGAGCCTGCATAAACCATTCTGTAGAATCGACTATGATGCAGTGGTCACAAAAGGTAAGTTAGTTCCCTTTCTTACAATGATAAGTTTCGGCGATTTTTAAGAGGCATGCTTATGACTGAGATATTCATATTTCGATCTGCTGTAGTCTGTATTTTGTTTATTGCGTCAAGGCGTGTCATCTAGGATGAAGACTGCACCGGACTGATCTCTTCTTCGATTTTCACTGGCTGCGAATTGGTTTTAACTCACCACTTGCCATTCGAACCACATTGCACAGAGTAGACAGACCTCATTTGCCTAGCTCTTGTCCATTATATTACCATTGNGTAAAACTATTGCTTTTGGCATCGACGCATTGTAAGAAAGGACATGGAGGCACACGAGATAGTGGTTTAAGATGCTATCTCAACTGTACTATGCTTGTAGATCAGACTTTGCATTTTGCTCCAATGGGCAACTTTGTGTAGATATGGGCCAGTAACCATAGTAATTAGCCGCAATTCATTCCTTACACGCATGAGATTCATGCAGGTAATAGAATATAAGTTGGCTTTTCTACTTAGCACACCCTGGTAAGATAATGTGCTAATCTAAAATGTCTTTTTACAAAAGAGTAGTGAGGGACATTTTCTTGCAGATGATGGTTCGTCTTTGGACTTTCGTTCGACGTGGCCAACGTTGTTGCATCCTGCAGTGGGCTACTTTCCATTCCTGGCATCGGGGCAAGGAAACAGCATGTTGACAATTATAGGAGAACAATGATGAAAATGATGTGCTGTTTTGTGCAAAAGAAAAATTAGGCAGCAGGACGACTAGCTTCCATGACATAAAATGAGTGCTTCTTGTCGTCTCATTGGTTTGATGGTGAGATGCGTGGGTAAATTGGAACACAATGCATCTGGTTTAGGCGAATACCGATCACATTATGATGAATATTAGCAAGCACTTGGCAGATTTTGAGCTTCTGACCGATTAAATGCAAACCGAACTGGGGCTTACTCTTTTATTAGACAGAACCGCCGTGCCTTTTGCACAAATTGGAAACTAGGCAGAAACATTTGCGCTGAGAAAGAAGGCAGGCTAGTGGTCTAAGCACTACCCCCTCTTGCATTGCCAACTTAAGGTGCTACGAGCTCTATCTGCTCAATTTAGTGTGCAAGTATGCGGAGTACGAGTGCTCCAATTGGGTAAGCCGGGAGTCCAGGCTTGGGAAGAGAATGGGAAATATAAATCGGAGGCGACAGACGCTGGGAGCCAGTGCCCCTACACTCGCCCTTCTCTACACGAAGTGAATTAAAGAACTATTAAGGGCCAAGTAGCAAGGAACGCTGTGAGTATTGCGAGATACATTGATGGGTTGTAGTTTGAATTGAACGCGTTGCTTGGCACCGATTCTTCGGCCTTGATTTGCAACAGATGTGTTTACGACACATGCAGTCTGCTTGGATTGCATAAAACCAGGTTAACCGACCTCACGGACACCTCCGAAGAGCAAGACCAAATGGCGATCTAGCAAATCCTTTATTGAGTTCTTAAACTTGACCGCTTTTGCAATTTGTCAAGTACGTAAGACTAAAACTACTTCAGGGGTGGTTTTGTTGCCCGCGTGATATTGCAGCATTCTGAAGTACTACTCGAGTCTGTGTTTACACAAGGCTCGTGACTCTTGTGACCAAATCATGCTTTGAATTCCAAGAGTAAGGACTGCTGTACAAACACCCCATTTTCCTAAGCCTGTCAAACTAAGTAACAAGTTGTCAGCAGCTAGCATTAGCAAAATTGACTGTTTCGGTCCACATTTTATCAACCTACATTCCTTTACACCACTATGGCTTTTTGACTTTGAAAAAGAGCAAGGAGCTGCAGCACTATTAAACGGCATGCCTGATTCCTATGAGCATCAACTGTAATTAAAGCAATTCGCATTCTCAGAATGTGGCGGCTCTCTAAATGGATAATATGAATTTTAAACAGCAAAAGCAAATTTAAGTGGGTGTTCAAAGAAATACCGACTAGGCGGGGCGCAAGACAGACTGTTTAGCATTTGATTTATAGAGTGTAGGTAGCCCCAGCTCTGTCTAAACATTTGCTAGCGACGCTATTTAATCTGCTACCCGGTGCCCTAATAATGTGCAGCCCCACCACTATTCCATTTAAAATGACAATGTTTGCATTATGCAACGGCAAAAGTGTTATGTAATGCTTCTCAGGTCCGCGTGTTTCAAATCTTCTGTTTTATGAACACAAAGGTAGAGGTTGGCAAAATGGGCCCAAAAGCAACTCAGCTTAGCAAAAAAATAAGCAGTGACAAGCATGTGCTATGCATTCTTCCGAACCACAATGTGCAAATGTAGAACAAAAAAAGAACCAACGTTTGCACATGAGCAAGTTTAAATGGGTTGACTTTCCTGCCTGCGAAACTCTACCATTGCATCCACAGAGGCCGCTCCTTTTTAGGACTAGCGAATGCATCAGACAACATTTTAAGGTGATGAAATTCGGTCCTCGATTTTCAACTATTCTAGTCCCCGCGAGGAGTTTGAATAGAGTTGCCCGCCTCATAATTAGGTCTACAATAGTTTTCTGCAAAGCTATTCCCTTTGAAACTGGCGCATTTAATGCTTATGGAGTTATCCATGCCAATGGTTGATTCCACTTCCACTACAACAGTAGCTGTTGACACATTTCGCGCCTCAAATTGCAATTTAGAGTTTCGACGCATTTTGGCTTTGATTACCGTCAAATATTAGGCAGGACTTAGAAGAGGGGAACGAAATCATTGGCTTATTATGACTGCGTCCTCTATATCGCTGAGCTCTCATTGCCTTTGCGGCAGAGTCTTAGTGTCAAAACTGAATTCGCGGACCATAGTGGCGAACTTGTCTCCTAGTCGAATATTTGGAATTATTATTGGAATCGAAGACGCGGAACACAAGGAGGAGAGTGATTTGGCCGTTTTCATGGACTTTTCCGAGAAATTCGGCCTCGTGCGTGACTCATTCCTGATGTCTGCATCAATAAATTGGTGGATATGGTGCGCCCAGAAGGACGTTTCATTGCTTGCTGATCGCAGGGACTAATTTGAGTGAGCTTGTCGAGATGTCGATTGGAAGCTCATACAAAAACGCTCTCGTTGATTTGCCACAATGTTTCATAAAATACTCAAATTTTTCTGATAGTACTAACAACTGCTCCACAACGTTCGCTCTACTAATGTCCGCCTCATAATTATGCCTACAATAGATTTCTGCAAAGCTATTCCCTTTGAAACTGGCGCACTTAATGCTTATGGAGTTATCCATGCCAATGGTTGATTCCACTTCCACTACAACAGTAGCTGTTGACACATTTCGCGCCTCAAATTGCAATTTAGAGTTTCGACGCATTTTGGCTTTGATTACCGTCAAATATTAGGCAGGACTTAGAAGAGGGGAACGAAATCATTGGCTTATTATGACTGCGTCCTCTATATCGCTGAGCTCTCATTGCCTTTGCGGCAGAGTCTTAGTGTCAAAACTGAATTCGCGGACCATAGTGGCGAACTTGTCTCCTAGTCGAATATTTGGAATTATTATCGGAATCGAAGACGCGGAACACAAGGAGGAGAGTGAATTGGCCGTTTTCATGGGCTTTTCCGAGAAATTCGGCCTCGTGCGTGACTCATTCCTGATGTCTGCATCAATAAATTGGCGGATATGGTGCGCCCAGAAGGACGTTTCATTGCTTGCTGATCGCAGGGACTAATTTGAGTGAGCTTGTCGAGATGTCGATTGGAAGCTCATACAAAAACGCTCTCGTTGATTTGCCACAATGTTTCATAAAATACTCAAATTTTTCTGATAGTACTAACAACTGCTCCACAACGTTCGCTCTACTAATTATACCACGTTTTGCCTTCACAAGTTGCCAGCTTGCTTCGTCTATTTCGGAATGAGCTTGTACACGTTTAACTTGTGATTCAATTTTTATCGATGCACTTGTTTGATTTTATAACGACTTTATCAAACGGTAATCAAGACAATGTTAAGTTCAACTTGGATGTAATTGCTCTGTGGCTTGATTTATGCTCTAAATGTGACAGTTGGATCTTATCATTAATAAGGAAAGATGTGATTTCGAGTTGTGGAACTTGGAGTGGTTGCTCAAAAATCCAAAACTGCTACAGCATCTCTATTGTCTCTTACGGATTTCGTTGTTTTGATTGCAATGCATACAAGGATAAGAGTGATTTCTGACTGTACTGCTGACCTTATTGTCAACCAACGACTGCAAATAATTTTTAGGTTTTTCTAGCCAATGCCGTAAAATGAGCACTGGTTTACGACAAAATGAGCTAAGCATAAAAAAATTGGAATAGCTGACCATGTTCAAGTTGCCTGCATTGCACGCCGACTTGCCGGCGGATGCTTGTTGTAAAAGTCGTTTCTTTTTCTTTGAAGTATCCTCATCTTCAGGCCTATGATTTAAGTCAAATTGCAAATTTATGATAAGGTGAGAAAATGTGCAGGTGTCATTATCTTGCTGCACGAATCTTCACTCAGCGGGCATATTTTTGCNGGGTAAGAAAATGTGCAGGTGTCATTATCTTACTGCACGAATCTTCACTCAGTGGGCATATTTTTGCTCGTAAATAGCATGACTGGGTTATAAAATGTGAGAAATATCGCATTCTCATTACGCAGATTTGACTGATTTTTATGTTCAGCGTGGCTGACGATAGTAAAAGGAATTCATTTTTCCAGGCTAACAGGGTACACTCTTCTTTACAAGCTTTTATGCTGCTTGACAACGTGTTCATTTAAATGGTATGTCAGCCGAGGAAATTGGATGCTGCGCAGCCTGGTGTGCTACTAGATCTTTACTTTGGGCGCTTACAGCTAGTTCGATTAACATGGCTGCATAGAACAGGTTATCGCAAATTACTCTCACTCAGGCCCAACTTCTGTGTGTTTAAATCTGTTTAAAACTATTTTTTCATTATAACTAGTGGATGGCTTTTAACGCATTCCACTCATTGTCTCCCATGCATTATTACCTCTATGCACAAAGCGATTGAACAATCGCTTGTGATAGGAAAGTTCACCTTGAAAGCTGAATAGGCAAAAACTGAAAGTCATTCATTAGACAGTAAGCCGTTCAAATGGATGCTTACATGAATCTTGAAAACTTAAGACTTTGACAGGCTTCCTATCGGTCGAAGTGTAGCCTTAAGTATCCTAGGTCAGGCACGCTTCCTTGGTGTTTCCTGCAAGGTACACTGCATATAAACGTTGTGATTTACTAAGGAATTAACGTAAATAATGCTTGTGATCTAAAAAGCAAACAAGAAAATGAAGACCACGCGCTTTTGCCAAACTACCGAAAGGTGTCCATCGCATTTAGACTTTATAGGAGTTACTTTCTTTTTCAATTGTTTGTACTGACAGCATTGTTTCATTGCCTACTAGAACAAAAGGAACAGAAAGGGAAGAATGCTTGTTTTTAATGCACTGGGTGTGATGTTGCCAGAGCTTGCGTTTTAGGAAAACGGTAATGAAGCCACTGTAAATTCGTGTCGTGTACTTCCCATGTACTGAAACAAATTTACGTCAGGGTTAAAATTATAGTGCCTACATTGTTAATGACAGTGAAATTTTCGTTTTAGGAATGCTTCTTCTGCGGCCAATAATATGCCAGTAGGATTTATAATGACATCAAAATAAGGAAGTAACTGTTACCATGAGCAGGACATTCTCAAAAATACTGATACACCTAACTGAAGTTGCCTTCAAAGTCAGCTATAAAGTTCTGGGTTTTGTTGGGGCCTACTTCATTATACTTCTACTCGGCTGTGTGACTCCCCTCAATTTTACTAGCCTCTAAGCTCATCTGCACGTCAGCAATGTTCTGAAAAGACTCAGCACTTTGCATAATGTTTTGCTGCGTAGCGTTTACTCATGAAAAAATAGAGAAGCATCACACTTAGAATCCCTGTCTGCATCGCAGACTGTAAAATTTTTTTTAGCTATCGGGTATATCTCCTGATTTTGCCAAACAAAATTTAAGAGGCGTAATGCAAAGAAATATTTAAAAAACTGTAAAGTAACCAAAACTTAGAGTCATGGGGCTTTAATTGAGCAGGGATCAACGGATGACATGGGCTTTGCTTGCAATTATTTACTAGCCAAGGCTTTGCTTGCAATTGTTTACTAGCCTTCGAATGGTTTGGCTCCCCTACCAAATTGTTTATTATGCTGTCTGACATATGGCTGAGTCGATTAAGAACGCATCAAATAAGTCGCAACAACGGCTGTCCTAACATGTTGCGACACTGTGTTCGGTCCTAACGCCCCGTAGATCGTGGTGCTTTTACTTTGTTGAATACCTTGCCAGCGAAAGTAGCTGAAATCATGAATGCAAACAAGGTAAACATACCTAAAACCTATCCACATCTAGTAGGACTTTTCTTGACTTACATCCCTTCGCAAATCATTATCCTGTGTTAACATTGCCTTGAAGGACACACATGAAAAGGTAAACATATCTAAAACCTATCCACATCTAGTAAAGCTTTTCTTGATTTACATCCCTTCGCAAATCATTATCCTGTGTTGACATTGCCTTGAAGGACACGCATGAACTTCTTGCTGTACAGGTCAAGAAATGAGATGAGAGTAAATGTACTGCACAGATATAAATTACCACATTTAGCGTCAGCGGTGCTACAATCAAGGCCACTCTCTAGTCCTGCACGCTCTTCCGATACAATATGACGGTGCTGAAATTGAAGGAGAAACGGACTAGCGCTGAGTTGCCGCCCCATAACTTGACTAAACAGCTAATGTTACAGCTTGCAGATGCAATGCGTTTGACTGAATGCTGGGGAGAAATAAAAGGCGCCATAGCTATGCCGCCTTTGCTAGTCTGAAATAAACGGTCAGGCCTATGTGCTTACACCAATCCTTGCTATCAAAAGAAAACAAAATTAGACTGCTCTATTAAACTGAAACATCTTTATGGTTGACTTCAAGAAGTTGGAGCAGTGAAAAATGCTAGGAGGAAATGAGTTAGGGGCCGCTTTAAAATTCGTTCGTATACCAAAATTCTGAGCAAGGCCTAAGGCAGATGAATGTGTAGAAATTGCTGCACCACGGCTCTTGGGAAGAGATGTGTTTGCATAAGTCCATATAAAGCAGGGCACATCTCTTGGTTGAGGTAAACCCACTGACTGAACTTCGCGTTTGGGTGACTGTTGGAAGTGTTGGTGACTTGATTGCCGATCTCAATGTTGATCGTCCTTTAACCGATTGTCCCGAATAGCAGCTTTCCATTCGCGTTACATCAGGTGTTAATGCTGCTTTTCACATTGCGTGCAAAATCTTATGCTTTACAATTAGTTGCTGCTCCGAGAGGCAAATTAGCCGTCGATAAATTATGCAACACCACTTTTACGGTCGAGACCTGCAACTCCCATTACAATTAACTGTTTTAAAAGGACACTCGTCCCAGCATCATAAAAATGATTTCGCAGCTAGCAGTGATTTTATTCTACTTACTTGACCACTGATTTGGATTTTATTAATCTTTGAGTCGACTTAGCACAACCGTCAGCAAATGCTGCAAAAACGCTCCAAATTACCATTTGACAGGACTCTCAATTTCAAATAAGTAAGCTTAAGAGCACATGAAGAATTGGAATTTGAGAAAAAAGGCGCAACTGAAGTCGTTGAATTAAAATTTTGGGCCCTTAATCCCCATTGACAACTTCTAATAAACGGGGTAGAATGGACGTAGTCAAGCACCTGTAAAGAGTATTTCTCTTTGAGGCTGGGTGGCTTTGTATTCATCACTAGTCAGCAGGGTGGGAGATTAAACTCCGCACACGTTTGCTTAGATTTTGTAGATTTTGTTAGACAATAAAGCCACCTACTTCTCTTGCTGCCACCGTTTATGCCAGTGTACTAGCTGTCTGGTGCACAACTCCATGATTTGTACAGCTATGAACCTATTCCACCAACCAATGACGGCCATAAGGAAGGAAGCGTGAAGCGCAAACTGGAAAGCGTGTAGCCTATCACTGAGGGTCTCTCACACCCCTCTGCTACCCTCCGCTTTCTTCTAGGCATGGATGGGGGAACGCNTGCTTTCTTCTAGGCATGGGAGGGGAACGCCAAAGAGTAAGTAGAAGGAGAGACAGATTGTACAAGTAGACGAGGAGAAGAGAGAAATGGTGGACTTTCGAAGACCTGGTCTAATGATGAGAATGACCAGTGGAGCACACCGGTGGCGACCGAAGTATCTCACAGTTGGTGCCTCATGACTGATAAGGCGTATATTTGCCCATTATAAATAAGTACATTCGGCTAGTTTCGCATACGCTCGTAGCACACTTATTACACCCAGGCGTCTGACTGATTCATTACGAGGGGCATAGGTAAAAGACGCTCTTGCTTCTAGCGTTGTTTACCTCTTTCAGTTCTTTGTGCGGATTAGGGTAGAGTTCATGTCGAACCGGCACTACGGTTTCTAGACGTTTGCATGAATGGGACCTTGTCATGGCAAATGTGTCGTGAACATGTCCAAGCACCGATAGAAATGACGTAGGGTATCGATGCTGGTGCTGAGGGGTGATATTCAAGTACTTCGTAGTCTACACTTACCTGTAAAAGACTCAAGGCATGGGGTGATATTACGATAACCTTACAGTAGTGAAAATGCCTCATAGTTCATCCTGACCGTGGTGGTAACCACCCTACAGCCCTAGTATTTATTTCTGAGAACATTTAACTAATGTGTGGAACGCTTTGCCATGTTAGCAACTGACCAGTAACGAAATTGACGAGGAGAAAACTATACCTGCTTCAGGCCAAAACAATGTTATGGCTAGCACAGCTAGGTGTACTGACAATTTTCCTATGCTGACGTCATTTGCGCGGTATCAGACACATCTCTGCGCCGCTAAACCTGGTTTTTCAGGTAGACAAGCACAAAACGCAACCATTACGTTCCCCATCATCTAGGGCTTGCGATGAGAGTGCCGTTTATTCCCTCGTGTCATTAGGCGCAAGAACACAGGCTATGGCATGCACCTTGCTAGTTGACATCACAGGAAATAACTCAAAAGGCACCCAGCACTTCACCCCCTGCCACTTCATCAATCGAAGCACCATAACATTGAACGCTTTGTCCACGTCTGATACACCCTGCACAACGCCCGCAAGTAGCGCATTTTGTTGTGTAGGAGTGCTCTTACGTGCCAGTCGGTTTGACGCACATATGAGCAGGCCAGGTGGACAGGCTTGGAAGCAAAGGAACGTTGTTTGTAGCAGTGAAATGGACAAATTGACGTCTTGGAAGCGAATTGTCGCATCCACTCATGATTGGCCCTAGACCAGGGCCATGGAATTTAATCCATGCTATTTGTTCTAATGCACTTCAATGCACTTTAACCAGTGACGACGTTATGAATGACTTTGTGGCAGAAATCATCCTGTTGCCTAAGGATCTTGCAATGTCCAGCACTGCCAAGTTCTTAGATTATCCTTATGCAAGCATCCTTCAACTAAATCTACGGATCGACTGCATTGGATGTCGCGTATTGAACTCGTAATGCGTGCTTTCTGTAGTTGGAATTTAACGCACCAGTCTTATAATATGCTTGGCATGTGCCTTGCATTCCTTGGACTTGTCCCAATGTAAGCATTTGGCAGGGGTGCATGATGCAGTGCTGAACAAATTAAACACAAGAGCACTCTTGCACAATGGATTGCGACGAGCATCCTCGCTTTGGTGTTAGGACCTTTGTTTGAAAAATATGATGCGAAACAAGCACTTTTGACTTATGTGCATGTCGAATATTTTGGGCGATTAATCAAAAACTTGACTGCGTGTTTAAAGTGGCTATATTCATCTGCAGTGTCTAGGTGGCACAGACCTGACATTATATTTTTGGTTGACCTGTTTGCTGGTACCTGCCCAAAACTAACCTGGATTTTCTACCTAATGGACCGCTTTATAACGGGCTGCAGATCTTTGGAAGTTAACGCACTCATTGAAGACATTGAAGGAGAGTTGACCAAATAATGGCGTCATTGTGATGACTCTATTCAGTGTTAAATGCAATTGGCTTGTCATTTATTTACCTTACTAGTTCTTGCGCATTCGGCTTCGTCGCAGCACGAAGCCGCTGAATTTGTTATCTGAGGCTTAAAACAAATCTCGCCGGTCCACCGATCTCAGAACTAGGCGAAACACGTAACTCCTAAAAAATTTCATTGTAGTCGTATTGGTGTGAAGAATGTGGTTGCGCAACTTTGACTTCCCACCGCTTCTGCTGTGCATGCTAGATAATAAATCTGTCACAGCGCCCATTCCATGTTCGTTAATTGTAGCCTATCTACTTGGCGACTCGTTTAGGTCTTAGTAGCCGCAAGTCTTCACCCGCGAATTGGGCCTGGTGCGGTTCTCATTAATACTGTAGACTCACCTGGTGCTTTCATCAAACGCACTGTCAGGTGGATCATCAGGACTCTAATGTCAAGGAGTGTTGTCATACATAGCGGATTATCAATGAGAAGAGCAAAAATAGATCTAAACTCTAGCAAACTAGGGTTAATAACGGCTAAATTGGGAGAAATTGACCCCTACGGTGATGCAAGGAGCACCATCGCTCTGTATGGAAAAGCAAGAACTGGTGGACTCATAATTACCAAGATTTTATGTCATAAAGCATTGCTTGCTTCATGTGGTGATTGAGGGAGGCAGGAATCCCACTGCTGTTATCCAGATGAATGTTGCACATAGGAGGGCATTTTCCTTCCTCCATGATAGACGCAGGCTAACTTAGAAGAAGGCGGAAGAAGCAGTTAGGAATATTATGCCACACTGGCTACGTTTAAACTTAGCTAGGCAGTGCCGTAGCATTTGGAGAATGGTATTTATGTGCGTCAGCTTAAGTCCTGTCAAGTTCACAACTTGAACAATCAGACCATAAAGACAGGTCGAAGGAAATGGCCCAAATGATAGCTAATGTAGTTCCAAAGTGCACGACAGCTGCAAATATGGCTTCGACGAAAATGCAGAGGGCATATGCTTAGTTCACATGGAAATTGCCAACTCCGAGAAGTGTGGTAATGTCAGGCGGATATGCGTAGAAATTGCCTCGACAGATCAAAAATGGAACGTGTTCTCTGGCTCTTGACGTACTTAGCGTTGCTCACCAGTATTCGGCAAGACGTGAGGGAGGATAGCAGGGTGCAAAATTGTCCCCATAACTTCATCCCCAAGCTTCACCACTGATTCAGATATGTGTCAGTTACTGAATGGAGCCTGGTTTCGTTTGGAGGAATGGCTCGATGCCACAAACACTGCAAGAACGTGTGCGATCAGCTTAAACCAATGCGTAGATATGGGTTATGGTCATGGGACAAGTCGCCACAATCTACATCCATAGGCGAATCGCAGTCGTGGAGGCTACCAATCAAGTGCACTTCGACCACCTGCCATACATCACGAAATGGCAATGAATGAGCCCCAAGCGCTATCAATTTAGCGCTCCTCAATTTTCTGTCCAATGTTTTTAGGTTGTCAAGTTGGAGGAGGACTGTTGGCGTACCGATTGACGATAGACGAGGCCACAGAGTAGCATCTAGAATGACATTTGACTTTACTATAGTCATTACACTTCGCTCGTTTCAGCTATTGTGCAGGAAGATTGTATGTCCATGTTACTGTTACAGGAGGTTCTCCTGTTCTCACTTTTCTCTGCAACTACACTGAATAAAGCAACTCTGTTAGTGAGCCATAGATTACGGTGCGCATAGTTACGTGCGTTTTTGGACGTGCACAAAATCTGCACTTACCTCTTCATTTACACATGAATGTCGTTAAGGAGAGAGAGCCCTTAGTTGCCAGTGGTTTGCAACACTTTGCTTGGCTTGAATTAGGGTGAACACTATTTTCATAGCCTGATACGCTGTTGCTCATTGAGCTTGCTAGCGATTATCGGCACGTGTGTTAGTTGATTTCACCTGAGCCAAAACAAAAGTCGAAGTTGAACGCGCGGGTGATCTGCAGTACTATATATTTCAACACATCAAATAGCCTTATTCTTTGTGTCTTCACTGAAGTAGCTTTGATATATCTCACAAGGTAATAGTGGCAGCAAAGTTAGCCTGGACAAAGGCAGATGTTGAGAAGACATCACCAGCGAGTTACTGATTCAAAGGTGTCGACATTTCTTCCCAGTGCATAATAAGTTTGTCATACATTCTTAAGAAGCTTTACTTCAAGACAAACATTCGGCTCAAATAACTACCCCTTATCTAGCTACACAATGGATCAGCAAATGTAAATTTGCCGCAACGCTTACTTTGGGGTATTGTCTACAAAGCTATCTCTTTTCGGGTGCTAAATTTCCAAAATTAGGTGTATTTTGGCTTATTCATAATGAATACCAAGGTATCAATAAGGTATCAATAAATAGTGACAAATTGCATAGAAGGGTATGAAATCGGCCGATTTTGACTGGGTGACAGACCCGAAACTGCTTCAACATCAAATAAACTCAATAACGGGGCACAAAAATTCCCCATCTAGAACTCGAAACAAGAACCCTGCAAGGTTATTTTAGGATGTTACCAAAGAAACATGGGATCAATTAATTTTGCTCTTCGTAGTTGCATCTCAGTAGTTCAGTGACAAACGTTCGGAGCACAGGCACAACTGAGTTCGAAAATCCCAGGTAACCTGCTCAAACTTAACAAATGCCACCAACACTCAAAAACGAAATTGTGTTTATTATTAGGTTGGTGTTTTGTTAAATCAAACGAACTGCGAGGCAATGTGGAGCCGTTTGAGGACAAATGTGTAGAAGTAAACATCAAAATCTAGAGAATTTTCTGGACAAAAATATCAGACATAGGAGATGTGCAGTAGGTTAAATTCAGCAACTACTACTAANGTGGAGCCGTTTGAGGACAAATGTGTAGAAGTAAACATCAAAAGTCTTATTCTTTGTGTCTTCACTGAAGTAGCTTTGATGTATCTCACAAGGTAATAGTGGCAGCAAAGTTAGCCTGGACAAAGGCAGATGTTGAGAAGACATCACCAGCGAGTTACTGATTCAAAGGTGTCGACATTTCTTCCCAGTGCATAATAAGTTTGTCATACATTCCTAAGAAGCTATACTTCAAGACAAACATTCGGCTCAAATAACTACCCCTTATCTAACTACACAATGGATTAGCAAATGTAAGTTTGCCGCAACGCTTACTTTGCGGTAATGTCTACAAAGCTATCTCTTTTCGGGTGCTAAATTTCCAAAATTAGGTGTCTTTTGGCTTATTCATAATGAATACCAAGGTATCAATAAGGTATCAATAAATAGTGGCAAATCGTGTATAGGGGAATGGAATCGGCCGATTTTGACTGGGGTGACACACCCGAAACTGCCTCAACATCAAATAAACTCAATAACGGGGCACAAAATTTCCCCATCAAGAACCCGAAACAAGAATCCTGCTAGATCAATTTTGGGTGTTGCCCAAGAAACATGGGATCAATTAATTTTGCTCTTCGTAGTTGCATCTCAGTAGCTCAGTGACAAACTTCCGAAGCACAGGCACAACTGAGTTCGAAAATCCCAGGTAACCTGCTCAAACTTAACAAATGCCACCAACACTCAAAAACGAAATTGTGTTTATTATTCGGTTGGTGTTTTTTAATAAGTCAAACGAAATGCGAGGTAATATGGAGCCAGTCAACTAAATAGCTATCAAACATATTCATTTGAGGACAAATGTGTAGAAGTAAACATCAAAATCTAGAGAATTTTCTGGACAAAAATATCAGAAATAGGAGGTGTGCAGTAGGTTAAATTCAGCAACTACTACTAACTGCCAGTGCTCAACTTCCACCTAAGTACTTGTACAACCAATATTCTAACGGATAATATGGACTGTGCTGCCATACCTCCTAGGAGAATCGGCCACCACAGGGCACTAATAAATATCCGGTCCCTTTAGCACAGACTATCTTCACCTCTATCTATTAGTAAAAGCACAAGTGGGTCTTACAAAGCAAAGGCTCAACTATTTTTCTTGCTGGAAAAGATAAGGTATATCCACAGGTACTACAAACTGAGAGACGACGCCTCTCACAAGCAAATTTTTGCCTGCAAGCAGCAGGAAGGTAACAACGAAGCAGCGGAGCTTTAGAATGGGCAAAGCACACTTATTCTGGTGCATCTTATACAAATTCTGGCATCCTAGACTATAATTGGATAGAATTTAGGAGGCGCTTAACCACAAACCAAAGTTTCAACAATCACCTTATAAAGTACGTAAAAAATGAACCCAACTGTAATTATTGAGTAGTTAACAAATCCAAATGAGCCCACAACTTTAAAAAATGTCCTTTTAATACTCTTTATTCTATGGTGAGTCTAACTCAAATCGACTTATAAATGAGCCAAATCTAAATTTTCTTCGCTTTTACACCTCAAAGCAGGCCTAAATATAACTCAAGGTAATTTTCAGCAACACCATTAAGAAAGGCTTACGTAGAAATGGGATAATGCAGCGTCTGCACTGCGTAATTTGAAGTCATTAAAACCACTTTGTCTGCTTGGAAATACTGTTCAAATTGCTTGGCTTTTTCAACACTTTCTCAACAACTCGACCTACTGCTTGCCAAACAATTTGTTCATGTAAAAGAGAAACAAGTCCCTAACGTGTACAAAAGGGAGGGCAGACCCTATAATCCACGCATTATTTCACTCACCACAAGACATGCACTATTCTTCCTGCCAGTGATTTTTATCACCCTTATCAGAATCATTTCTCACTCAATCACTCAATGCTGTTCGGTCTATGTGCGCTTGTGGCGGTAAGCTCTTAGCTCCTCTTTCACTACCACCCAACCAAATTGTTGCTGTTGACATCCATGCTCAGACACCTTTGACCATATTAAGGGCTAATCTAAAACACTTCACTATCCGAGTATCCCCCAGCACAGTTTACAAAACATCCAGCTCCGCCAGTACATTTTGTGCTAGGCATGAAGCAGATTCATGCCCACTATCTATAACTAGGACGTATTTCGGGAGATGCTTTCAGCTGTTTGCTTTGGAGCACACTTATCTAACTTACTTAGAAATTGAGTAAATTCAAATTCAAGGTTACAACGAAGATTAGAATTACGGGCACATCCAAAGTTGTGCTCAGTGTTTAATTGAGCGGCCATTCAGTTCCAAAATTTGCATCGCAAGTATTCAGAGGAGCGTCACGTTCCTGCTGCAATAGATGAAAGCTAGCACCTGTCTAATGGGCTGCGGATGTAGAACACTTGCCCTCTTAGGCTGGTAGGATCATTAGAATGCTACTCAAGAGTTCACTTTAATAGATCAAGCAATTTGCGTTTGTGCCACCCATCATGCCCATTAATGAACCCCTTTAAGACAAAAAGGACAAATCTTTTGAACGGATATCCAGATCCTACTCAATTTTAGCAAGGATCCTTGACTCATTGCGATTTTCCCAGTTGCACTTAAGTCACTTTTTAAATTGGAGCACGCATGCGTTAAAAANNCCACCCATCATGCCCATTAATGAACCCCTTTAAGACAAAAAGGACAAAACTTTTGAACGGATATCCAGATCCTACTCAATTTTAGCAAGGATCCTTGACTCATTGCGATTTTCCCAGTTTGCACTTAAATTACTTTTTAAATTGGAGCACGCATGCGTTGGAAATGTGCACCAGCACAAGACCCGGCTGTCTCCTCAACTCATTACGCTTTCTTGCACATAGCAACAGGTGCATTATACGGACCTATAGATCAGGTCTGACATTCACACAAGTTGCTCTGCAATCACTTGTCTATTAAAAGGTATTTCTTATTACACACAAATGGTAGCTTATTGGATGCGACAGCGCATAAATGCATGTACCATAGAAGCGGATCATAAATGCCGATTCACTTCGTGTTCCTACATTCATGTGCAATAAATACCTTGCTAAACGGTGGACGCATCTATTATAAAGTCAACTGTTTTCTTTGCAGACCACCTGCAATTTCATTAAAAAGGTTCACTTGTCTTCCGTATTAATCATTGCCTTAAAATCACTGACGGTGTGGAAAGGACCTGAAATTTATTTTATGGGTACGCTTAGCTAGTGCCCTGCTTTAATCCCAATGTAGTCCTGTGTTTTGCCGCAACACGTGACCCTAGCTTACCGGTGAGTTATAAGTAGAAGTGGCTATTGGGCAACAATAATGCTAGGACTTTACTCTTTGCAAGTGTTCAGTGCAAGCAACAGCCCGAATATTGTATCATTTTAGCGCATTCCGATTCTTTCAGAACTTTAGAACTAAGCAGGTTTATATGACTGAAGACACCTTTAAGTGACCACATAAACTGAAGCACTTAAACTTCGTCAGCTTCTTGACAAGGGTTCGGACCTGCTTATATGCTGTTGGCAGTGTTGTTTTTCTACATGTTGTTTTATGCACTTATGCCTTTCATACGTTGTCAGTAACCGCGAGAATTCATTATCATATCAAACGAACACTCGCTCAGCATCACGGAAATATGCCCCCATAATTCCAACTGCACTGCAAGCAATAATGAAGCTATTAAAGCTCTTGATATTTTTTTAGAAAATAATATGCACTTTGTAGGCACACTTTTTGCAAACAGGACACAGACCTCCGACTAACAAGTTTCCGTTTACTTTGCTACAATCTATCGCCGCCTTCGGGAAAAAAGTTTACTTTATTTTGGCAGGATATGACTGTATAAAGCACAACATTCACAATAAGGCGTCATACACCACAAAAACTCCTACAAATTTTGCTCACATTCTTCACTACATGCCCTACATACTGCTTCAGGAAGGAGTAGGCTCTAGAGCTTTTACAGCTTTGGACGGAGGATTGCTTGTAATTAGCGATTAGAAGATCCAGAACAGTGCAAAAATAGCTTAAGATGGTGCATGTTGCCTCTTTATGCTTGTTGAATGATTTACCGAGTGACATTAGTGTTCCAAATGTTTGGCCTTGTATCCATTACGTTTTGTTTCTTCCCTTTTAATCGAATTCGATAATAATATCATTGTCACAAGTCATTTTGTCTGGAGCAGTGAATGAAAAAGCATCCCCATCAACAACTCGAATACTGTTTTAGCCTAACCTGCTTCTTTCGCTATGCATCAGCCACGCACGAAGATTATTTTGCATTCTTTACTACTTGTTTTGGATAAGCATGCATCCTTGAAGGTAAGGATTTCTCTGAGAAGTCGTGGCTTAATGCAAATGGTTCTGATGACTAAAGTGGATTAATATATTATTAGTCCTTTTAAGTTGCTGCCACAGCTGCGCCACGCAGGGAGGCTTGCTTCAAGGGGTCACAGATCGGTGTTTCCCTCTCCTTGGTCCGCCTGTAACAGTGACATTATCAGCACTGAGCTTCTCATCCAGCGTTGCTATGCTTCCGGTCAAACTCAAGTTCACTTTTTTGGAGACGAGGATGAACGTGCACAAGACATTGTTTTTCAACCTCGATAAGTACTACTAATGATGAACGTGCACTTTGTTTTAACAAATTTAGCCTTACCAAAAGTGTTAGGCGGATTCGCACGTTCCGGTGTTACAATATAGCGTATTCTTCCAGTTCCCTATTATTGGCTACAAATGTGTATTCTAGCCATTTCATAGGAAACATCATGAATGCGAATATTTGGCTTATGATGTAGTCACATAGGCGCTAATCTTTTGCAGTTTGTGCTGTTCCGTAGAATGGCTTCAACTTTCTTTGAGTGTGTGTCACTCACCCTTTACTATGCTATGACGCTTCAGCTAACCATAGTGGCTGAACGTTGAGCATTCTTGCTTTTACAACCGGCTCTAATCTGTTTTTAAGTTATGCACATTTGCTGCATAAAATTCGGAGAAGTTGTTGCGGCGAAATTCCTTTTCATGCAAAAATTCTTGAGTAACTTGACGGTGTTGATAAATCGTCAAATGATATGCACTATAAACTGACCACAGTTGCTCGCATTTGTAGGTTGAGGCATCAACTTTAGTTCTTGTACCTGCTTTCTGTGTGTTAATGCGTGTTTTTATTACCGCATGCATGATTGTTAAGTGGTATGTGGAAAACGGCAATCAAAGCTGAAGTCTATCTTCCTAGTTCACGCGACTCAATATAGTGTCAAGTTTAGCAGAAAGAAATTTTCCCATTACACGTATTCGGCAAAACATTTGATTGGGGTTAATTTTGGTGGTTTTAGCACTATGCCGCGTTGATATTGCTCATCTTCTCTTCTCAACTCCCAGTTCAAATACGACTTTGTCTTCACACACTAATATTTCTGTTTTTAATACAAAGAGGCGTTCTCATTGACACCTCTAATGTGCCTTAGTATATCACGTGAGCGAAAAGCAGTCATGTGCTTTCCGATCCGGTTAACTGCAATGTCCCGTCGCCAAATGCGTGCGCTGATAATGTGTATTACGGGGTGCAGATGAATTGGGGTCCATCGTTTGCGCCACCATTTTTGAATTATTAGCCAACTTCTCCTTCCAATGATTGCATCTATCTTTACCTCGCTTGTACGAACATTGACGTTGCTTTTGTTGAATTACACATTTTATTAACAAACAGTAACCGTGTTTACAATGGCCATTTATGCTAGTAAAATGGATGCAACTGGCCCTAGTATAAGGGAATTATGGTGTTAATTTGGGACCGAATCATTCGCTATCCCTTCAATGTTGATCCAAAAATGCGCAGCCTTTAAGCTGCTGCGGTGTGAATGACTGGCTGACCGATCGTCCATCTGTCTGATTGGTGCCTGATTTGAAATGCATTTTGGGAAAAGAAGGCACCTGATGCTAGTTGCCTCCACTCCACGCACCTTAGGCTGGTATGTCCTAGCATAACGCCTCATAGCTTGTCCTTTGCGTCACTCACTACAACCCTTTGACATGACATTATAATCCAAAAATTACTATTACAATTGCGGTTGAAAGCGAATGGAATCGATGTGAGCGGAAGAAAATAAAGTAGAAAAGGTGACAGGAAGTATTATAAGTTAAAAGTGCAGAGGAAACAAGTCTGGCAGTTAGAAAACCTAATAGAAGGCAGAGGGGAGGTAAAGGAAGGCCTTGTGGTGGCGATTAGGTGTTTTCCTGCCTACGAATAAAAAGATTCACCATCGCTTGGCGCAGTTATTTTAAGATCCTTCTTAGTGTCTCTTGCATTTTGTAACATACTTACCTAAGGCTTACCTTCTAGATGGCAAATTTCTTGTTCTACGGTCTGTGCACTCCCTTTGTGGGATGCTTTTGCCTCAGCATTCTCTGGGGTCGTCTCTCAAGAGCCGCACTTCTGATTGGCTATTCTGTTAGTGCAGGAGCCTCACTCACCCTCTGGCTTGTGCTTGATAAGGCGTCATTATTGGGCACGTTCTAGACTCTCTACGTCACTTGCAATCCATGCTACACAAATAACGATGGTCCATTTTGGTCACTCAACAGTTCACTGGGTAAACCGTAAGAAATATACCTTAGTTGTTATGACTCTACCTGCCCTAGCAGACAAACGCCTTTGGTCTCAGTCACGGTGAGGAGCTCATTCCAAATAATTGCGTGTGCATCCTCGTTTTATTGCATTATTCATGCTACTTCTACGCCTGTACCACATTGGGAAATAGGAGACACTGAATTCAGCACACCGCATTTGCTAATTAAGTTGTCTTCAAACGCAACAAGTGCTTTGAGCGATCTTCATTCACTACTAAAATTCCATCAGCTACTCAGCGAACGCAAGTGACCATCGTTTAGCTACTCATCTGTGTTCTAGTCCATCTGCGCATCCGTGTGTCCGTTTATCCCCAAGGGCAATAAGTCTTTCAAAGTTGTAGTGCTGCGAGCGAACAATCGTTCTTCCTTGCCGAAACTGACTTGAATATTATCTGACTTGAATGGTGATTTTGGTCTGCTGAGGACTTACTGCGCCCAGCATTCTTTTGCTGCAGTAATGCATACAAAGCCATTCGACATTGCAGTCAGGAAGACCCGCCAAACGATAAGCAATGAGGCAAGGCGAAGTGGCATTAGCAAAGCGGGATTATATTTACACATGAATCCACTGGCAGCTGCTTCACTAAACAAAGCAAGCCAATGCTTTGAGAGATAAACCAGTATAGGACTGATGATATCTTTAACTATGCCTTGAAAGGAATGTGGTTGTCGCAGGCCCATTTCATTTGCACTGTTGAAGGACGATGGTGCTAAATCCCAGACGGCGTTGCTTTACGGCACAAAGATATGGGTTGGAACCTAAATGCTTGGTTTTGGTCATCCAGCTAGTTGTTTTCTTAGCAGATGTTAATGCCTGCTTCCTGCCCTCTGTCATAAGCAGCTATCAAATGCTGAGCGTCCAGCATCATTGCAAACCTTTCATTTGAATTCCTTACGATGCCTACCTCTTTAACACCACTCCTGTGAAACTTATTCTTGGCCTTCACAAACTGGACTTTTCAGCAATTGAATTTGCCAAATAAAGTGACAAATATTTTTTTTGGCTCATTTTCCCTGCCCATCCTTTTAACTTCAAACCTTATTCCAAATGTCGCACATAACGATTGCTTTGCGCTAGGCACAACTAGGAGTTTTCAAATGCTCCTATCCAGCAATCGTTGAGACTTAAGTTTTATTGGCTAACGTACCTCAGGATGCAGCGATCCTGAGGTACTTAAAGGAATTTATAAGCCTAACAACAAAGCCCACTGCCGCCATATTTAGATGAGTTTAGCCCAACAGGAAACTATTAAAGAGCATTTGATGACTGCCTCTCACGTCAACACGTTTTATGTCTGAGCCTAATTAAAATATGAAGACAAGTCCCGTACTATAAAGACAGGACCAACAGTGGCTGCAAACGCTAATGGCTTGAGACATGCTTTCATTACTTTTGCAGAGTGGCTCTCATTGACCCATAGATATATGCCAATAATAAGTGCCATAAGCCTGAAATAGGGGCTAGCTCACTGAAAATATTTTACTTCCTGAGTTAATATTAGGTGCAAGGTTAGCGAAGAGATGTCACCATGACTTTACTATTTTGACAGCGCGATCCCAGAGGCTTCACTTACAATGGGTGTTTTTTTAGTGCTGCCCTAATAACACTTTACGAAGCAAATTGTTACAGCTTTTCAAAGAGAAGAGAGATCACCTTCGCAACTTTTCCTTTGCAAATGCCCGTGTTTCATTGTCTCGTGCTTTAATGGGAAAGCATTTGGACGTGATCGAGCAACACAATTGCAGCAAGCATGTTTCACTTTGCATTCCACTTCCAAATTTTAATTCGCACAGGCTCATGGAATCCATCCATGCATAAAGTGTCGTAGTGGGTTTCTTTCTTAAAAGCGCAAAATAATTTCGCATTCGATGTTACTGGGCGAACTGAAACCCCCAAGGAATATTTGACAGGTAAAATTGTAAGCGCACTTCCTTACCTTCACACTATTGCGTATCCCGTCTTGTCCAGAGTTTAGAGACCTCATGGCATCCTACTATAACTGTTAATATCCAGACTGATTTTAATTGATCTTGTTATACTTTTCTCCTTTGACAACTACATTACTGACTTAAGCAACCAACCAAGGTTTATTCTGCGTAGCATAAAGGACTGCTTATTTGCTCTGCAGCTGACCATTTGCCAATGCCTGATACCGCCAGTGCTTAGCTCTCATCGCGACCGCTTAACACAGAGTCCCATAATTGTCCCTGCACTCGCAATGCTGCACCTGTTAGACAATAACTTGAACAGCGGACATTAGGCTTTACGGCAACCCAAATAATTGCAGTACGCGTTGCCAATGGGACGTAAGTATTTGGATAGGAATTACTTACTAGTGATGCTGACAGTGAGGGTGTAAAGACTGGTGAGAAGGCTAATGATGATGGTGAGAATATGGGCAAATGGGCCGAAGCGATGGCCTACAAATTGAGCAATTGTTCGGGCTCCCGGTGCCTTGGTGCGGAATTCCAGGAGCAGCAACACAAAGATGGTGTGTATCAGCGCACTGTTTGCTGGCACGAATTTGCTGCCGGCAATGCCGTACTAAAATTACAAGTGTAAGGTTACAATTTTGTAAATGCTTTGCGCATGTGGTTTTGCTATTGTTGAGTCATGCCATCAAAACTAATGCATTTCCATGTTCGATGTTGTAGCCATAATTATATGAAGACTAATTTCTTGACCAAATGCAAGATACACATTGCGCTAAGTTATGAGCATTAGCATCCCTCCGAATTCACTAAGAATTAAGTCCAATCGTAGGCGAATGTCACAATAATAATTGTCAGAACAAAACCAAAGGCAAAGTTATGAGGTGCTCTTGCCTGGCCATTCTCATAGGCCAACTTTTGGTGCATTCCTCAACATAAAATATTCGTAGAGGAGAAAAAAAGAGTAATTTTGCGGTAGTATGGTCCTCCAATTGTCTCGCCACAACCAGCAAACATATTTAAAGCAGCATCAAGCCACCTAATTTTGGACTGGGAATTACCAAATGCCAGCACGGGTGCGTTTAACTCTGCAAGATGGCTTAAGTCGGATGTTCCGTTCCCGTCAGTATGCTCACCAAGTGTCGTTTGAACGCTTAGTGATTATGGCTTATCTTGAAAGGCAAACCAATGCAATCGGATATTTGGGGTCTGGTTTCAATTATCGAGAAAGTAACGAAAATATGATGGCAATCTGCCATTTCTGCATTTCTCACCGCCTCCAGAATTGACGTCGGCCATGTAATTTGTACCATGAAGGAAGCGATGACATTACCGAAATTGTGTGATTTGTCGAAAGTGCTCGGAAAGAAGCCTTGCTCCTTCGTCTGAAAATAAGTGAAGCAGCCAAATTATTTTACGAACAATCAAGGCAGATGCAGAATGGTATGTTCAGTGGTACTGCAGAAAATAGTCTTGAATAGGCCTTTTATTTTGGAGCATGCAAACCCATGTTTAAAGTAAGAGATGGTTCGTGTAATTGACTGCAATAAAAGTTGCACATTAAGACACTGCGCTTGAATATTTAGTCAGTACCCCGTTATAGTCTTGAGGATAGATGCATTTCTTCTTTGGTTTTGTTCCCACACATACCTATCAGACATAAATACCAAACGTCATGGTTAGCTCAATTGCAGCGATTTGTACTCGTGATGAGGGAGCAGTGAATGTATGTTAATGCCAAATGCAGAACGCCAGGCACACTTTGCCCTAGCTACACAAAAATCTCATCTGTTGATAGTAATTACATGCAAATGCTGCACTGCAGAAGTTAATACTTCTTCAACGACTATTTACAGAGCATGTCATGATCAGTGCTAGTAAACTCTGATCGTGTCGCATAAGTGGTGCTTCATGATTTCTTTCGATGGCCTAAGTCAATCACGCTAAAGGTTGCATAGTAAAACAGTAGCAGACTATCTTTGAGAAGGGAGGACATAGCTGGAACCATCTGATGATAAAACTGCTTCATCAAGATCTTTGAACGTAGCAGATAGAAGTTGGTATAAAACCAGTAATCTACCAGCTACTTTCTGTTATTCCTAGGTAAAGTATGAATAAGTAGGATTGCAATTTCCTGAAACCTTACAAACTTGCGTTTTTTGGGCCAAAGGGTGGAGACGATGTCAGCAGTTACGGCCACAAGAAGAACGGCGCAGGCGAGCCTGGTCACATCTCTGGTACTCAATGCCCTAGACTTTCCTTTGCGAAACATCTTCTGCATGTTGTAACATGCCTGATTAGCCAACAAAGGCACCCGCCAACTGACATCCAGCGAAATTCCTGGTCTTTGCCGTACGCGCACGAATTTCCCAAACTCAATGCCTTCCATGCTCTACGCGTCAACTTAGCTGAAGCATTACCCTGAAAACTGGAACATTGCTAAAAGACTTTTGAGGTTTTATCACCTCACTAATGGAATCTGGGCGTTGAGATATTGGAACTGATTGGCACGACACAAACAAGCAAGCGGATAGGCTGGCGATGTATTTACTTGGAGAACTTGACATCCAATTTCCCAGGTTACTTGTCGAATCGTATTTGCCCTTTAAAATCGATTCAATTCAACTGCATTACTTCAGGCAGGGTGCAGGAGCCACAAACTGTAGCCATGTAGAAGATAAGCCTAGACACTTCTCAGTGAGAGAATAATTTACGATTGCACTTAAGGTAAAACGTATGGAAAAGGGCTAAAATTGAAGAAGCTAATAATATGTAGATGAAGCTTACTGGTAACATTTATCACTAAAATCCACTTCCATGTGTGCAAGCGCCGCGAAATAAACATCCTCCTATTTATGAATGCATCTGCATCGCGGCAATTTCAATTAATTAATTCGTGAGCTTGTAAATTTATGCGATTGACTGCAATTTTACCTTAGAAAAGTGATTTATTTGGCTAAGACATTGTGGGGTAGCTTTCGCTTCAGTAAATACAAGCATGAATAAAAACACATAGGCACACTACTTTTGTCACCAAAACTTAACACGCATGCCTGGATGCTCATTGTAGTTGTGGAACTAGGCATGCTGTAATTAACCGAATAATTATGTGTTAGTGCTTGCGCGTACGCAGATATTACACGGCCCTTAAATTGGCGTTGGTGCAATTACATGCAAATATATGCTCGTGCGGGCAATCCGGTGCCGCATGCTTGCATATGCCCGATCCTTCCACCCCACCTTTCTTGTTGAGGGCTGGCAAGAAGCCAAGTTATTATGCTCATGGATATAGACTTAAAAGCACAGCTTCAGTCAATCCTATTTCAGTTATTTCAAGTGCGACTCCATGCACACTATTCGAAGTGTAATTCTTATTTATCCTCTCCAAATTCAGAGAGAACATTTAACTGCTGCTTTGTGTCTGCGCTTATTTTCCAGAATCTACTTCACGCAGCACAAGTATCTAAGCAGTCTGAGGTTTACTGATTGGAGCCAATAGCGTGCCCTCTCACGTCCCACATTTGAGATAAAGTGGTTATGATTTGCACGCACAGCTATGTTCGCCAAGTGAATGTACCATCGCCTTATCCAGTTACTTGTTCAAATCGTGCCACTCACTCTCATCTTGTTAACACCCAGATTCAAATAGCTCCAAAATAAGCGAAATTACCTGGAGGAAACCAAAACAGCTCTTAGAGAGGCCTGGCACACCCACTCATGGCCAGAGGATATTTTAGAGTAAAAATTGTATGAAATGGAAAAGATGAACGAAGGACTCCAAGTGCCTTCCTTAACTGGCAGTGACTTTCCCGCACATTGGCTATTGTCATTTATTCTTTGAACCGTTGGGGCAGGATTCTCTCAATGCGATGGTTGAGCTTTACCTCAAAATCGGCGCCGCTGTCGCTACAGGTCGCTGCTGAGAGCACCGGTCTTTTTGTTTTGTCTTGCTCAAAATGTTATCCTTGTGCTTAACGCAATGAAATCCCTTCTTCAAAGAACCAAAACAGCAGCAACAAGGCGCACTAAAGACTTGTGAATGCAAGCAAGTCTACTGGCCCGCACTCCTTTCCAGCAATAACCACACCAACCTTAATGAGTGCTGGAACCATGCAGCAGACCCTTTTGTTTGTAAATTCATCGTTTCGACTGTCTACTGCCAATGTTTAAAGTAGCAGCAATTTTCTTAGCGCACACGGCGGAAGAATAACAAAAAGGAGACAGAGGGGTAGAAACATGTAATATGGGAGAGCATAATGTGATGCTGTTAATAACTGCGTTACTGGCACTACAGCACTACAGCTGCGATGGAGAAGAGATTTTTACTTGGCGTCTCGATTTTGATAACGTTGGGCCTGAATTCGTGTCACCATATTCATTAGTGAAAAGCGCAGGGATCCCTATACTTACAAGTTGCATGTTTCCGTAGCTGCACCGTCCCTGGCTCATGCCAATAGCCTCCAAGCTGGTCTAGCCATCGGTAAATGACGTAAGCCACTTTACCGCATTGCAATAACAAGCCTTCTATGAAGTACCGAGGAATGTAATTCGCTGCACTTTCAAGCCGATACACGGGTAAGCTATTAGTGACCACTTATGCATTTGCAATTCTATTTAGTGGTGAAAATGTTGTCATGAATTATGGAAAAGCACAGGTGGCATCGCTGTGACAAGTTTCGCTTCATATCAAAGGCACAAGCAACTGATACAGAAGCAAGTAAACCCATCTGTCAGCTTCTACTAAGAAGTCCACTTTCAAAAGATCCTTTTAAAGGCTTACATTCTGTGTTAGGCGAATGCTGAAGAAAAACAATAACGTGGGACAAAATCTCTCACCTACCCTGTGGTTGCAGGCTAGACAAGAAAACAGCCTGATTTAGGTTCGCAAGAAGTTGCAAAGAGCCTCACCGTTGATGTTAATGCGTGTGGTTCCATTTCAACAACAATGGAATCGCGTATGGAGTGTAGACGCAGAGAAGGTGAGAGCCACTTAACACACACATTAATGAAGATAATTTAAGTGCGAATCTAACCACTGATGTGATCTTGTGTGGAGTGCTTCAGGTCTGTAACTGGCCTAGGCAATCTATCAAAACTCACTAACTATAAGTGGATGCCTTACATCTACAAAATCACTAATTTTAGCGTCAAATACCCATTACACGTTAACAATGCGGAGAAGGTGTAATGCCATCGTGTTTCTCCCATCCCCATCTTCTCCGCATTGCTATGGACTGCCAGTAGACATCGGAATGGCAAAAGTTAGATTGAAACGAAGTTAGCCAATACTGCGCCTAATGTTTTTAATTGTCATTTAGAGGATGATTATCAATAGGCAATGCATGGCAAACAGAAGTAGTTGCTAAGAGCTTTGCACAATACTGAGGTTCAATTCCTCATCCAAGCGGTCTTTAACGGTGTTGCCTCCTCGCTGAACAATCTACACACAAAAGCACATGGAGGCGTACCCAAAAGCGCTTAAGCCACCATCACCATCTTTCTTTTTGTCCTATTCGCCTCCACCTCATCCTCTGTCTACGCCTTCATCGTTATCAACCCTTATTTTCCCCTTCCCTTTCCCAATTCATTTATTATTCTCCTACCTTCCTTAGTTCTTCCATTTGCCGATTCCACTTTCACCTCTACTCGCTTTTTGCGTTTATGCCGCCAGTCTTTGACTCCCGTTGTCCACCTTCTCTCCACACACGCCATATCCACATTCCTTTACAAATACGCAAACTCTAAGGAGATGCATGCTTTTAGGCACTTCCACTGGTCGAACACCTGTATCTCCATCTCCTCCAGAAGACCAACTATCTACAAGCCATAATATGCTGGAGGTTACATCACTGCTCACTCAATAATTGGCACCTCTTCTTTCAACCCGCCATGTCGGTCCACTGGAGAAACATTGTCACTTTCGGAACACCACACAACCTAGACTGGAAGGTTCATCACCGATTTCTTATGGCAAACAAGGAAGACAAAATGCAGGTTGACGGTGTATTGAATGGAATTAGCACGTACTCAGAGGTTACTGGTGCTTGCACCTCATGGCTAAAAGTCGATCATTCTATGAGGTGAGGTATCCAACGGACGGCTGGATTGGGAAATCCCTAAATGGCACGTAAGCGGAAGTCTTGCGTTTCTTGACGTCACATCCCTACCACCACACTAGTGCCATTCCACCCGCCTTACTCACACCCAAAAGCACAGAATCTTTTCCTCTCATTATTTCACTGCTTCAGTAAGTGCAATAACAGGGAGCATAAATGACAGCTATCGTCGCAGATACGGTACATAGTGTAAGAAGGATCATAAATACTGAAATATTTACTGCTTCTGAGTAAAAAAGGGTCAAAAGTGTGTGCATTCCGCATTCTACCCTTCAACCTCCTTTTCTTTTCCTTCTCCGCCCAAACCCACACTTCTGTTCAGCACCCATCCCTAATGCTCACAATGACAGGCGGAATTTGCCTTGCACGTCATCGTAATCATGCACTAGTCTGATTGCTGTCACCATTATTAGGCTCTAGTAGTTAGTTTAGTAGACTGCTCATAACAGCTGACAATTAGGCCCTGCAATGCGGATGATATTTCAAATGCATGCGTATTCACTACGTAAGTCAGTTTCTGTGCAGAAAAGTTTCTGACTAGTGAGTAGCACAACAATATTTACATGTCAAATTAATACGAGCACAACATTGCACTCATCCCCATGGGGTAATAAGCATCTTCCTGCTCAGCTCTACCCAATTTGTGTCTCCTCCTCTTTTATGGACACTAAGAAGCATTGTGACATGTGTGCATCTTTTATGGAGCGATGAACTCCGTGACATTCTCCTCTACATAGAAGAGGCAATATAAAGGCTCCATAGCGGTGGATAAAACTGGTGAAAACCACATTTGCATTATATCTACTGGTTCGTGCGATAACTCACGTGCACATCTCTTATCCTTAGCCAAAAAAGATGTTTAACCAGCATGAGGAAGGACTGCTTCTACAGTAAGCCAGCGTTTATCTAGTTAGGGTCTAACTTGACTTCAGAAATAAATTATTTGTCTCTTTCACTGGACGATCTATTACGCCACTGTTAACAATCCACTGCTCTAAAGTTGCTTCTCTCGATACTATTAGTGATTTCCTATGTTGAAACGGGTGAATAGTGGAGGGAGATGCCGCGGATATGCATGAAAAAATCAAGCAAAATGAGTAAGAAACGACAGGAGTGATTTAAATAATGCAAATCCAAAGTTAAGGATGAAAATTAGGTAGCGAAGAGAAACTGTAATGCATTTGCCAAACTCTAATGCAGCTCCCATGATGGTGGTCAAATTTCGCAGATTTTGAAAGCGGGTGGAGTCTTGGTGACGTCCAATCCGTCACCCGAAAAAAATCGATCAGCCTCTTATGGCCTTGCGACTGTGGTTTGATGGTCTCTCTCCTGACCACATTGCGCTTCACGTCTTAGCCAGCACGGGTCTACACATTCTGTGGCCTGACAAATGTGATGCCTTCTAAAATTTCACTACCATTATCAGGTGAATGTCTCATCCTTCTCCTTTGTCGACATTGCCAGAAAACTACTGCTGAGTTTTATTTCAGTAACAAGGACAATCCACCTTAGAATCCAGTGGCAAGGGCTGCCAGCAGTAACGACGTGGTCATATTAAAGGAGAGGCTGAGCACCGCAGGAAACAATGATATTGTAACAGCAGATGTCTCCCTAATCTCTTTTTGTCGGACAAATGTAATCTGCCTACATTTACCACCGTTAGAGCCGTGTTTAGGAGACACGTTGCTCGTCGATAGAAAACTAACCTTCGTGTGTTCGTGGCGGTGATAATGGTTCGATTAGGCGCGTATGCGCTTTCAGACTGAGCTATTGTAGAAAAATTTAGCCATGAAAGCAGATTTAACGAGGGTGCTTGCGTGCTCGCATAGTGAACAATGTGGGTTATTATCACAAGCAGAACACACTGGACCTGTGTGATGTCTTCAAGAGAAAAGTTACGTAGTTCTCGCCTATCAGTGATACTAATATGGCGAGCACTGCCTGATCAATGTAATATTACTCCGCTCTGACTGCCTGATCCAACATGAGACTGCGTACTAACTTTGTCTATTTCCATAAAGTAGGCTGTGTGGTGTGCGGCCACCGCGGAAACGAAACAGGCACTTATGCTCACTGGAGTACAAAGTCACTTAGTAGACACATTGTAAATTGTGTGAATTTGATATGTTCAATCGGATTTGGACACTCTAAAGTTTTCACGACATACGAAGATTAAATTCGAGCCCATTTCTTATCCTGCATGCATTGTATTATCGGTAGCGATGGAAGGCAAACTTAAGCGAAACTACATCTCATGTATTTCGACCAACCCAAATTTAGACAAGGTGAATTGCTTTATTTAATTTTTATGCAGGGTGGTAAAAAGAGTACCGTACTTACTTTTTCTAACGTTTTTTAAACCGTAAATGCGCACGCGTCTATACTTGTTGCCCTTGTAGATTCTCAGTGCCATAGTTGCTTTGCTGGATGTAAAAGCCAAAGTAAAGTAGCTTTAAAGACTTCCACGCACTCTATAAAGGTGATAAAATGTCGCCTTTATTTTGATGCCAAATAAATCCTTGTGCTGTTAAAAGGAGTTGCCATTTGCGCGTGGTCCGCTGGTACTAGTAATTATGCCCCGGTTTTAGCTGCAACAGGCTTATTTTATCTGCCAGGCGTTGAGGCATTATCCAACACCACTGAATGCGAATTTTCTCAGTAGGTACTTCACGCATATCTTACGCAAGCATAAGCTGTATTTCATGGTGATGGATTAAACATGCATTTATGATTGCCCCTTGCATTGCTAATGCAAGTATCTGTTGTCCACTAAATTGGTTGTTGAGCATATTTTCAACTGTCTCCATTATATTCAAAAGTTAATACAATATTAATCTTGCATTGACTGGATTTTTGAATAAGTAGGATAGGTGTGTACCAAAGTAGGTAACTAGAATCGTCTTCAAATACACCCGAGTAATAGGCACCGAGTGTTGATCTCCTTCAGGCGCAGCACTAAAGGAAATGGCAGAGCCGGCTGGGGCGCCCCCGATTCAATGTTAACTTAGTCAAAGAGGAGCTAAAGCTGTGTCAATTCCAGCAACAAATTGGACAGAATGTGGTCAAAGAGGAGGTAAAACCTAAGCACTGCAGGCACATGTAGACCGAAGAGTAGTGATTGGTTAAGCGAGGAGTGGTTCTGGGAAAGGATGGCAGAGAGAAGATCGCCCAGAAGTTAAGGGATCGTGTTGTGAGGAAGGAAATAATGCGTGGGTATCAAGGTCTGCTTGCCCTTTTATGGGATTAAATTGTCTCACAGACAGTAAATGAGGTTAGTGAGGAAGACTTGAACATACTAAGCGTTTCGGAAAATCATTCCTCGGACTTCAAGTAATCCTAACGGCCTTTTAGCCACTCGATGCAAGGGCATTACTGTCTTATTCCTACGCAGTCATTTCTTTATGGTATTGTCCGAACTTGCCTAGACTGGGAGACTTTCATGCCCTGAAATGTGAAAACGAAGCAAATCTAGATTTGGTTCGAGCACGAGCCCTTTTAAGTAAAAAATCAAGTACCAAAATGTGCTAAGAACGCATTTTAGTGAATTTATGAACTTATTTTGCTTTTGTTAGTAGTGTTAAATACTTTTGTTTGGGTTTCGCTTTGCACGCACTCAATGCAATAATTGTCATGGGCTTTAGTTTTGTGGTTCAGCGGCCCCAGGAACTTATCTATTTTTAACCATAATGCCAGATTTTTCATAAGATGTACTAAAGCAAATGTGCCTTGCCTACTTTTTTAGGGCACTAGTTTGTATCTGCTTTTTTACTGCTTGCATGTTGAAGCGTTTGGCTAGCGCCACATATTTGGGTCAGGTGTTGTTTCTCAGTCTACGGTACATATGGATGTACCTTACCATGTCCCCCATGAAGGATACTTGGCTTTGTAGTCATAATAACATGCACAGCCTACTTAGTGCATAATTTTCTTGTGTTCCTAGCAGCACTAGTTGTTGGAGTCTGGATAAGCTAAAAGCATCCGATTTAAGGCAGCGTTTTGCGTTAGCCTATTCGCCTTCGNGTTGTTGGAGTCTGGATAAGCTAAAAGCATCCGATTTAAGGCAGCGTTTTGCGTTAGCCTATTCGCCTTCGAAACTGTGATGGCATGCTTGCCACTTTCTGTTCAAAAAGTGGTTCTTGAGGTGCTTATGAGGAAGATGGCATCAGAATTCAGCAGTGGCTGCTGAATTTCATTTTGCTAAAATTACGGATTTTACGTTTAGTCAACGCTGCAGCGCATCTTTATTTTCTAGAACTTTCACGTCCAGTTCGAAATGTTCTTTCCGTATGGTTGCCTATTGCAACACTACTACTTAAACCACTGCGGTCTAGTCGATTTTCGTCGGTTTGCTGCCTTTGCGCACACCTGAATGCACCTGGGCAGTGCTGGCCTATTGCCGAAATTAGCTGTTTTTCATCAAATGCTGCTTAGAGAATTCCGTTTTATCGAGGCGTTTTGGGCAAGTAGAGGAAAGCGCGCCTTTCACATTGCACATCAAATTATATCCAACTTCTTTATCCTCCATAGATTTGCTTAAGTCGGACTGTTTACCTCGATTGCTAAATCACCTAGTCTCTGTGGTTTCATGAGTTACGCTATCGCGATCGAAATTGAGCATCAGGATGCGGAATTTAAGTCCTATTAGATGGATGTAGAGTGGTTTATGGTGTTGAATCAAACAGTAATTGGAACAAGTTATTACGTATATTTGCTCTCCTTGATCCCCTTTGAGGATAAAAATTGGGCAATAGCGTGGTTTCAAGGTGTTGTTGCGGTGAGACCCATAGTTGAGCAATGATTGTTATCCTCTTTTCTAAATCTGCCCTTATTGCTTCATGGAACCATTCTTCTTCACTAAATGCAACAGATGATTTCCAGTAAATGGGCACTTATACACAGATATGACAGTCTTGTATGGCCTATTAGGAAAATACAGGCAAAAGTACTCACTGATTGCTTCTTATGTTCGTGTTCTGCCATGGGGTTTGCCGTGAAAGTGCTAACGTGTGTGACACGTTCGACCGCTAGTAATCATGGACGTAGCAACTAATGGCTTCAAGTGTGGCAACTTTAGCTGCACTCGCTAAAGTCAAGTGAGAGGTTGATTTTATCAGGGAAATTAAAAGGTGAGAAGAGATGATCTTTTGGCATCACCTCTGTTTC
>LWMK02000367.1:1377-73484 GCA_001693075.2 Taenia saginata
GATACCAGTACATGAACCTACACCATTCTTCTCTTTGGGTTTTCTTTTGGGTACACAAGATGAATTAGGGAATTAGAAGTCCTCTGTGAGCTTTCAACTAGGGGCCATACTGCCTAAACTGGTGAAATTACTGCCACAAGCGTTNCGTGGTGATCTGAGCAGAAGCCGCAATGTTGGTCGCCGTGTGAGTGGTCGTGTGAGCAGAAGCCGCAATGTTGGTCACCGTGTGCGCAACCGTGGGGATGGTCGCATCAATGGTGGTAAACAGCGCACTCGACCTAAGATGTGCTTACACTGACGCTTGCGATGAAGTCTCCACACGCCACAATGGTGAAGGAGCTGGCTGGCGATGTACAAGCTCTATTCTACCTCTATCTTGCTTAGGGCTCTTAAGGAATGCTATTGTTTCTGATTAGTGCTTGCAACTGCTTAATATACGATTAGATACCAGTACATGAACCTACACCATTCTTCTCTTTGGGTTTTCTTTTGGGTACACAAGATGAATTAGGGAATTAGAAGTCCTCTGTGAGCTTTCAACTAGGGGCCATACTGCCTAAACTGGTGAAATTACTGCCACAAGCGTTATTTCCTTCCTTGTTACTTGAAAGCCATGAGCACAGACCTTGATTTGCAGCACATTTTAGGATGGAAGTATGACCCGCGCGTGGCAATGCAAGGCACACCTAAGGTATGCCTTTGGTCACGCCATTCGCCCTCACTAACCTCCCTTTAATTAAATGCGTCTTACTTGGTCTGCCTACGTAATCACGACCCGATACCTCATCGGAAAATGCATTGATGCAACCAATGCGCAGCACATTCACCGATGGAGTTGTTCACTTAGGTGTGTGTCAGTAGAGCCACCCTAGGCAATTAATGGCACCCACAATACATGCAATGTGGGCCTTTTAAACCGAAACAGAGGTGATGCTAAAAGATCATCTCTGCTCACCTTTTTGATTTCCCTGATAAAATCAACCTCTCACTTGACTTTAGCGAGCGCAGCGAAAGTTGCCACGCTTGAAGCCATTAGTTGCTACGTCCATGATTACTAGCGGTCGAACGTGTCACACACGCTAGCACTTTCACGGCAAACTCCATGGCAGAACACGAACATAAGAAGCAAACAGTGAGCAGTTCCCTAGTAGGCCCTACAAGACTCTCATATCTGTTTATCAGTGCAGGTTTACAGAAAATTTTTGTTGCATTTAGTAAAGAAGGATGGTTACATGAAGCAATAGCGGCGGATTTAGAAGAGAGGAGAGCAACCACGCCGCAACTATGGGTCTTACTGTACCAGCACCTTAAAAGCACGCTATTGCCTAATTCCTATCCTCAGAGGGATTGGGAGAGAGCAAATATGCGTAATGATCTGTTTTAATTATTGTTTGTTTTAACACCGCAAACTACTCCACATCCATCCAACAGGACTTCAATTCCATATCCTGTTATTCACTTTCGACCGCGATAGCGTGACTCACGAAACCGCAGAGATTAGGTGATTTGGCAATCGAGGTAAACAGTCCGACTTAAGCAAACCTGCGGAGGATAAAGAAGTTGGATATAATGTGATGTGCAATGTAAAAGGCGCGCTTTCCTCCACCTGACTGAAACGCCTTTATAAAACAGGATTCTCTAAGCAGTATATAATGCAAAACAGCCAATTTTGGCAATAGGCCAGCACCGCCCAGGTGCACTCAGGTGTGCGCAAAGGCAGCAAACCAACAAATGTCAACTAGACTGCAGTGGTTCAAGTACTCAGCACTGAGAACGAAAAGTAGCAGCATCTCAGCTCCCACCTAAGCAGTGTTGCAATAGGCAACCATACGGAATGAACATTTCAAACTGGACGTGAATGTTGGTGAGCAAAATTAAATGCTCTTCAAGCTGCTACTTATTTCGCATTTCAGCAAGATGCCCATAAAAACCACAAATATAGAGTATTCATCCACCACAGTTTTACCAGCTTGAAGCATTGCCAACACACTTCAAGGGAAACGAAGGGCAAAAAGACGTCAAGTATCCACGAAAGATGCAATCTTAAACACAATAAAGTTTATTAACTGGTTAATCAAGGTTCTACCTTAAACTAACTGAGAGTTCTCAAGAACTGTGCACCAAACAGTCTCGTCTTATACAACCCAGTACCGAAGCCCCAGCTGAATAAATTTACATGGGCAGCTGGTAGGTAAGTTCACCGTCTTTGGGCTCGATGTTCATCCTCAATTCAAAAAGCAACTTTTACTGTTTGTCCCGATCATGTCTGCTGCGCAGGCAATGAGAGGCCTTCCGAGTCGCTAGCAACCTCCACGATTCTTGTGTCCTTATATGGGCTCAGTAGGACTGACTTAAGATTTGAGCAATCACGTACCACGGCTCAAAAGCTGCAATAGGTTGAAGTTGAGTGGTTTGATGTGGTTGACCCCGCAGAGCTTGAACTAATGTATAGCCTCTCAACATCGTGATAATTTAGAGCGTTTATCTCTCCTTTCTACCACTGGTCTCAGGCTGCCAAATTGAGCGTACTGCCAACGCATTAACAGATGTTACAAATCACAGCAACTTGTTACCACGGCGAATAGCTGGACTGTTACCTTTTCCTTCTCTCTACTCTCGGGACCAGTGCGGGTCGCCCGTCCGCATATTCAGTTACAAGGTAACACCTGGCCCTTATTTCAACTTCACATCGCACTTTGTTCCAAGGGGATCCCTATAGCAGAAAAAATCTGAAATTAATTTAACAGGCACACATACTTCAATATTCTTACAAACATGAGTCTTTCAATGCTAGGCACGAAAATCTGCCTGTGTGCTTAAATAAACATTCCCAAATGTGTCCTAACCACTGTTCTCCCGTATTTGAAATGAGAGCTTGGCTATAAAATCCATTAATGTAATATTGCACCAATCTGTACTGTAGCTCACCAAATTCTCATCCCGCTTTCGGGAGGTTTAACAAGGACCGGCAAACTAGATCTCTGTAATTCGTGTCAAAATATGCCCTGCACCCACTACGATAGCAAAAACTGGAACGTTAATCATTGCTACGAAAATCGCTATAAACAGGCGCAGATAAGCGCATTACTACCGTTATCAATGCAAGTAATTAAAGGAATGTCAACAATGCCAACGTATAGGCAGTTGCAAGGGTTGGAGTGACTTTTGCCCACATTCGCCTACTACTACCAAAAACCGTCAACGTTAAAAGTCTGCATCCTCAGCTGCAAACGATTTGAGCCCATTGGACAGTTACGGGGAAAATTGACTCTCAATTCAACCAACTAAGTAATGTCTAAATTTAGGCTCAATCACAATGTAGCTTGCAGCAAAATGTCCTCAACAGACGCATATGAATTCAACAATGCATTTTTTGAAACCTGTTCCAACAAGTTGGCCGGCTGTTCGTGTGCAGGATGAATAGGTTGTGGGCCGAGTATAGGCAAAAGCAAAACGGGTCACAGCTGGTGTCGAATAAAACCGAAAAGACCGAAAATGAGAAGCAATGCGTGCTTTGCCTTGAATGAGGTTCGAGACTAATCTCTTCGTTTCCCACCCGAAGCCATATTAAAGCTCACATCCAAGCAGCACATTCCTAGCTGCTTTGTTCTCTGCTCTTGACCTCTTCACCAATGGTCCGATTTGATGCGCTACATAAATAGACCAATTAGCGTCGTGTAAATGAGTCAACGAAGCTCGGCTATTGTACTCAGGACGTCAAGTATTACGCACGTATCTCATGCCCATTACTGAGGCAAATTAAACAAAATGCGCAGCAATGTGAAGTCAGTCAGCAAAATGCCTGCCAGACAATCCCGACAGAGAGATATAGTGTACAAAACTATAAACAAAAACCTAACGAAGTTCAGGCTGAAAGTTCCAGAAAATAAAGATGCGCAGCAGCGTTGACCAAACGTAAAATCCGTCCTTCTGGCAAAATAACACCTATCAGTTGCTGCTGAATGCTGATGCCCATCTTCCTCATAAGCACCTCAACAACCACTATTTGAACAGAAAGTGGTAAGTATGCCATCGCATTTTCGAAGGAGAATAGGCCGACGCAAAGCGCTGCCTTATATCGGATGCTTTTAGCTTATGCAGACTCCAACACCTAGTGCTGCTGAAAACACAAACAAATCATGCACTAAAAAGTTTGTGCACGTTAATATGATTACAAAGCCAAGCATTGCTCGTCGGAGACATGGTAAGGTACATCCACTTGCACCGCAGACCGGGAAACAACACCTGATACAAATATGTGACGCTGGCAAAATGCTTCAACATGTAAGCGGCAAAAAAGCAGACACAAACTTGTGTCTTAATAAAATGGACAAGGCACATTTGCTCTAGCACATCTTATAGGAAATCCGGCATCTTGACTCAAAATGGGTAAGTTCCCGGAGCCACTGAACCACAAAACCAAGTCATATGGCAATTACTGCATTGAGTGTGTGCAAGAGGAAATCTAAACAAAAGTACTTAAATTATTAACAAAAGCAGAATGGGTTCCTAAAATTCACTAAAATACGTTTTCGGCGCAATCCGATCCTTGATGTCTTACCCAAAAGAGCTCGCGCTCGAGCCAAATCTTGGTTTGCTTCGTCTTCGCACCTCAGAGCAGGCATGCCTCTCAGTCCAGATAAGTTCGGATAATACCATATAGAAATGACTATGTAGGAATAAGACGGTAATGCACCTGCATCGAGTAGCTAAAAGGCCGTTAGGACCACTTGAAGTCCGAGGAATGATTATCAGAAATGCTTAGTTTGTTCAAGTCTTCCTCAATAACCTCATTCACTGCCTGCGAGACCTTGATACCTGCGTATTATTTCCTTCCTCACAACATGATCCCTTACCTTCTGGGTGATAATCTCTCCATCATCCATCCCCTGAACCACTTCTTGCTCAACCATTCACTACTAGCTGGTCTGCATGCGCTTGCAGTGCCTAGGTTCTACCTCCTCTTTGACTACCTTCTGTCTACTCTGTTGCTAAAAACGACACAGCTCGAGCTCCTCTTTGACTAAGTTAGCAGCGAGTCAAGGGCGCTCCAGCCGGCCCTGCTAGCTCCTTTAGTGCTGCGCCTGAAGGAGATCAGCACTCGGTGTCTATTACTAGGATGCATTTGAAGACAATTATAGTTATCTACAGTGGTACACACCTATCCTACATATTCAAAAATCCAGTTAATGCAAAATTATTACTGTAACAATTACTGAAAATAATGGCAACAACTGAAAATGTGCTGAACAACCAATTAAGTGTACAACCGACACTTGTATTAGCAAAGAATGGAGTAATCATAAATGCACGTTAAATCCATCACTATATTAAGGCGGGTGGAAATTCTATGGACTACAACCTGTGCTTGCGCAAGATATGCGTGAAGTACCTACTAAGACAAATTCGCAATCAGTGTTGCTGGGTAATGCCTCAACGCCCAGCGGATAAAAAAGCCTTTTACAGCCAACAACTCGGACATAATTGCGAGTACCAACGGACCACGCGCAAATGATAACTCCTGTTAACAGCGCGAAGATGTGTCCGACATCAAAATAAAGGTGCTTTGGTATCACCTTTATAGAGTGCGGGGAAGTCTCTAAGGGTACTTTACTTTGGCTTTTACATCCAGCAAAGCAACTATGGCACTGAGACTCTACAAAAGCAACAATTAGGGACGCGTACGCATTTACGGTTTCATAAACGTTGGAAAAAGTAAGTACGGTTATGATTCCTACCACTGCAAATAGTGGTTAAATAAAACAATGCACCTTGTCCAAAATTGGGTTGGTCGAAATGCATAAGATGTAGTTTCGTTTTAGTTTGTCTTTCAACGCTACCGATAATGCAATGCATGCAGGATCAAAAATTGGCTCAAGTTTAATCTTCGTACATCGTAAAGTCTTTAGAGTGTCCACATCCGATTGAACCTGTCAAATTCGCGCGATTGCAATGTGTCTACTAAGCGACTTTGTACTCCAGTGAGCACAAGTGCCTGTTTCGTTTTTGCGGTAGCCGCACACCACACACAGCCTACTTTTTGGAAATGCAGCGCTCGCCATATTAGTAACACTGATAGGCGAAGAGTATGTAATATTTCCCTTGAAGACATTACAGAAGTCCAGCGTGGTCCGTTTGTGAAAATCACCCACATTGTTCACGCTACGAGCACGTGAGCGCCCTCGTTGAACCCACTGTCCCGATTAATTTTCTCCACAAATGCTTAGTCTGAAAGCGCATACGCGCCTACTCGAACCATCGTCACAGCCGCGAACACACGAAGGTTAGTTTTCTGTCAACAAGCAGCGTGTCCCCCAAACACGGATCCAACAGTGGTAAGTAAATGTAAGCTGATTACATTTGTCCGACAGAAGGAGATTAGGAAGACATTTGCTGTTACAACATCATTATTTCCTGCGATGCTCAGCCTCTCCTTTAGCATGACCACGTCGGTACTGCTGGCAGCACTTGCCACTGGATTCTAAGGTGGATTGTCCTTGTTATTGAAATAGAACTCAGCAGTGGTTTTCTAGCAATGCCGACAAAGGAGAAGGATGAGACATCCACCTGATAATGGTGATCTAATCTTAGAAAGCATCACATTTGTCAGGCCACAGCATGTGTAGATCCGTGGTGGCTAAGACGTAAAGCTCAATGTGGTCGGGAGAGAGACCGTCAAGCCACAGTCGCAAAGCCATAAGAAGCTAATCGATTTTTTCGGGTGACGGATTGGACGTCACCTAGACTCCACCCGCCTTCAAAATCTGCGAAATTTGACCACCATCATGAGAGCTGGTTTTCTAGCAATGCCGACAAAGGAGAAGGATGAGACATCCACCTGATAATGGTGATCTAATCTTAGAAAGCATCACATTTGTCAGGCCACAGCATGTGTAGATCCGTGGTGGCTAAGACGTAAAGCTCAATGTGGTCGGGAGAGAGACCGTCAAGCCACAGTCGCAAAGCCATAAGAAGCTAATCGATTTTTTCGGGTGACGGATTGGACGTCACCTAGACTCCACCCGCCTTCAAAATCTGCGAAATTTGACCACCATCATGAGAGCTGCACTAGAGTTTGGCTCTTCATTTTTGAAGGCCAACCTTGTAATGGGTGGGAAAGAGCACTTCATCAGGCTATTGTTAGGAGGGGGAAAAGTCTTATTTATTTCCGCCAGGGAATCAACCAGCGTCTTCCTTTTGTTTATTTTGCAAAGCAGCACAATCATCAAAATTTTAGGACTTGGTCGATGAACTGTAATTTTGGGGTAGTTTGCATGCATCTGCCTAACACTTTGCAGGTGAAAGAGCAGTTAATAGGATGCGGAAAGTGTAGAGAAAATGCATGCATTTAGAATTCCCTAATAGTTACACGCAGCCCTACAATTTAGAGTTGGGTAAGAGTCACCATGCTAAAAAGTTTGAATTTGATGTAAATTTCCACTGGCCTCAAATTCTCCAATCGTGTTAGGCATCTAGGTGAGAGTGAGTAGACCAAGCGATGCAGTGATTTGAAAGAGCAGCTGCAGCAGTCTATCATTATGGCCCCAATATCATTGACATCAAAGATGCTAGTTGGCACGTATTCGTGCATTTTACGCCTCGCGGCCTGCGAGCTACGTCGTAAGCAGCACATAACTACTCGCCTGGGCGACAGTTGTACACTACAGCAAGATACGACCCTGAAAAGGCGCTCCACTGATCGGTTACGAGAAGGAAGTCTAAGCACTAGTAGACGTACGAAAACCGCATGGCGGCACTGTCTAAGTCAGCGCATAAGGGCAGCATCGAGGACAGTGCTCAGAAGGCGAAGAGACTATGTGCAGCTTGTGCTTCTTTTAGATGTCCTTTAAAGTGACAGGCAGGAATACAGCCCAAATCTCATGTTTAACGAAAAAAATTGATTACGCTGACGCAAAGTAAGTCTTTCTTTCAACCCTTTACGTTATCAAATGCAATAAAGGTGTCTCTGGACAATTGTCTCGCTTCCGGAACGCTAGTAAGAAATGGGGCGAACGACGATATGAAAAAAATTAGCGTGACATTTCATTTATAGTTAAGTTTAATTTCTTACTCTTCTCCAAAGTAGTGTCACTTCGGTGCAAGAGTCAGGCGATTGCGATAATGCAGCATTACAGAAATGCAGTGATTTTAAGCAAAGTAAATGCGCTTTTAATCGCCCGGTGGGGGGGATCGTGGACAACTCTCTGAGTTTCTTGATGTCGAAGGCTGTTCTTAAATGAAATTTTGCAAGTGGGAGATTATCGAGATGGAAAGCAGGGTGCCATATTGTAAGTGACTCATAAAGTCGTTTTGCAGTGTCCGTAAATGATGCTGTTAGCCAGAGTTTTGTTTTATGGAGGCGCACAAATTGTAGAGACCAGATATTCAAATGCTTCTAGCTTAGGGCGTTCGCTCATTTGGATTCCTTGCAATACACTTACACTTGCATTATCTTCCGGTGCGATTGAACAATAAACTCAAGTTGAATGTAGCATATGACGTCGTTGAAGATGCCAAATTAAGTCTTTCGAGAGCTTCCTCTGTCATTCGGTAGGTTCACATCACCCTCTTCTTTCTATCGAGCGTGTAATACTGCATTAAATGCAAGCAGTCAACAAAATATCAGAACCACAAATCTGGTCACAGGATAAATTGAATATGGTAACCATACAATACCCTGGGATTCCACTTTATTCGGCACACTATTGCCTACCTAGCCGGCTTAAACATTTGCTTGTTTTATAATCCCTTGTAACGCAAACTGCTAGTTGCCGTTTTAAAGATAATAAGAAGCATGAATTTAACAGCAGGAGCCATTAGACTTAGGGATTAGTCGACGACTCTGGCAAGAATTCTGCTTTGTCTTTTCAGGAGTCACTTAAAGCCAAAGTCTGCATACATGTCGCCTCTTCTTTCGAAATATATACATTAAACAGCTTAAAGCGACAAAAAAGTCTTTTACGTGACCGACGATTGACCTCTGTTCTGAACACGGCACCGTCTTGCATGATTTCGCACTCACTTTTACTGCTACAGCTCTAATGACAGCTGCAGTAGTTACAGATAGCAGCAACAACAAAATCAAAAGTAAACGATTGCAACATTCCCAGAATTTTAACAAAATTGACAAAGGTTGAACAGGAACAGAATGTTGCCTTGACTGACCGGCTTAAACGAAGATGGGCTAGGTTTAGTTATCCCGATCGTTACTTTCTTTAAAACCACAAAGAGTGCTGTCATCGGAACTGCCCTAATGCTTCACGATTGACGTTCTTATGAAAACTGAGGACTGGCTCCTCCTTGAATGGAAGACAAGTTACGTAGCAATAGTCTCCACCCCAAGACCAACTCACCCCATATGCACGTCAAGCATTAAGCCAAGTGGAAGAAGACAGAGGAGAAGGGGAAGGTAGGGCTTATATTTATACAAATCACTAAAAAACAGCTTATTATGCATGGAATAGACTTAAAGAAGCTTCAAAAGTTGCGTTGCAACAATTGAGACCTGTTGCTGAGAAAAAAGCTACTAGGTCACGCCATGCCTCTCCGTCTCTTCCTGCAAAGCGGGCTGCCACAACCGTTCCTAGTGGTACTGGAGGCGGTGGTATCGCCAGCAGCTTAAACCACAGCAGTGGCTACGGATGCGGCTGTATCAGGATTGGCCTTATCGAACTGCATATACCTTTTAAAGTACTCTAACATTTGCCGAGATTGTCTTCTTCTTTTTAGAGTAGGAGGTGAACAAATCTTTGCTACTCTTTTACACCGCGTAGGAACCACTTGACTCTTGATGTCGCTGGTTTGCTCGTTAGTAGGTGAATGCCTGCGAATCGTCGGATGCACTTCGTAGTTTCCACTTGCGCACACTGGTGCCGAAGGCACGAAAGGAATAGCGGGGAGGAGACATGACACCCGCATAGCGAAGAGCTTTGGCGATAATGTCATCGTCGTCTTGAGTAACATTATCCTCCTCCTCAAATGATGTAGCGGGCATTGTGGTGGCAACATGCGGAGTCACTTTTACTGTTGTTGCGGAATCAGCAGCCTCTTTTACTGCTAGTCCATGAATGGCCGATTTGAAAAGTACACCCTGATCCGTGTTTTCCACACGATCTCTCATTTCGATCCAAATTTAAAGTTGCGGAAAAAAGAGTGATAAGGGAGCAGACGAGCCCTATTCAGGACAGAAGAGCTACTTCAACTAACTAAATCAGACGAGCAGTCAGTGTGTTAATACAAGAGTTGAGCTGATCTGTACTACCAACCCATCAAAACCCCAAAAGCGATTGGTCAGTCAAAAATGGTCGAGGATGACTGCTTTAATCATCCTCTCTTGAACCGATTTTCGCGTCACAGCAATCTGGGTGAACAAGAGCAGTGTTCTAGCCACGTTGATGTGCTCACACTTGCAAACCACCCCTATCTTCGTACTATGCTTTCATTTTTTTCAACTTTTAGAACATCTTGCTAGTTGATGCAGCGAATATCCGCTTTTGACTCAGTGCAACGCACTTCGTGCTCATTTTCGCCTTAAAATCCACCTGCCTTGCATTGGAAGAATTAAAAGTGAATGGCCCATTGTACCAAATGATAGATTCGGACATAAGGCTTGAATCGCAGGACCTGGTACTAGGTTGACTAGGGTGACTTTTGCTCCTCTTGCGCCGTTACGTTAGTAGAACAATTTAGGAGAGAATGGAACTAACAATTTAGAGACAAAAGTTTTGGCTGTCCATCATGCATGCATGGCTTTATGCATCGATTTTTTAACTCCTTGTTCTTGCAAAACATAAATCGGTGTAAATTATGGGCTGCTTGCATCCATTGGCTTTCAAAATGCTAAAGAATGTGTTTTGGACCCCTTATGTCATTATGCATGACCTTCAAATTAATAGGTATCAGTGAAACAAGGGTTGAGGAGGAATTTTATTTTGACGAAAAAACCTCACGTTGTTGACTGCGCAGTTTGAGCGCATTTACAGAAGGTGCTCATTCTTCTATTTGCTAGACGTTCGTAGTGGTTCGTCACGTTTATGACGCTATGTTGACGTTGCAAGTGCATGCTTGTGCCAAATCGAGCGTGTGGGTAGGCACACGAAGCAGATCGTGAAGTGATCTGGTGTTTTAGTGAAAGACTTATTGCGGTATTATGAAACGTCACTCGTGCACCACGCTGTGATCAAAGCATGCGTTAGGTTTCCTTGTACGGCACATTCCGGGAAGCATAATAAAGCTGAATTGAGCCTAATAGCGGGATCCAGATGGAGGATATTCAGGTAAAGTGGTCATGCACTAAAAAGCTTTGGATGCAGATCTAGTTTCATCCAATTATGCTGCTTAGATCCAAACGGAGAAAGAATCATTTGGGGCCAATTTCACAAATACAAGAAAATTAATTTGTGAGGACTTCGCTGTGACCGGGCTCAGAATCCATTCAAATACGCCTTCCTTAAAACTAGCAGCCTGTTGTTTGGTTGTTATGTCAATCAAATAATCCTGCTGCTGTGTTATAGCTTACCTGCTGTATCCATGACCTTAAAACACATAAATGTCTCCCACGTAACTAAGACTGACTTATCACTTGAAAGCTCGCCTGACAAGATGACGCGTCGGATGAGAGCGTAACACTGTTCTGGCGACGTATACCCCACCTGCATACTCACGTCAGCGTGTCATGCAATGCGCATCGTGCACTTCATGAGACGTTGATGTGGTCTCGGTAACTGTCCTCACATTGGAGGGCACATTAGCATTCGATCACTTCACTCTGCAACATTCTTCATGGTTACTACATTCTGGCACATTTTAGCATTAAAATATGCTAATTTTGCAGCTAAAACGTGTGTTTCTCCTTCAAGTGTCAAATCCTCCTATTAGTATGGGTTAAAATATGTTAACGGTGGCAGCTATCAATCGGCAATTCGGATGTTCTTGTGTGCATGCAGTTTTAATGGAAAAGGGACATAGACTTGAAAATCGGAAATGCAAATGATATCCACAGGAAAATTAATTGCTTAGCACAAGTCGGAACAAAGGCATCGTGTCGTTGTGCACATTACTACTATCAACAATAATGTTTCAAATTTTCCTATGCTTACGATTACGATCATTGAAAATGAATCGACAATGCTTTTAACACTGAAAATAAGATTACCAAAGCCGAGGGTCGTTTTTAACAATAAATCAGGCCTTAGGTCAGCTAACAAAGTGACGCGCAAAATGAAGCTCTTTTAACGCCCATCTATACCGAATGCACCATTCAAAAATCTTCTAAATTAGGTATATGCTGCGTCCAGCCAAATCAGCTTTGTCAAGGTTGTCACTGATGTGACGTGCCATTACGCTCAAAGGGATACCCGTGGGTATGCACCTTCCCCATTCCCAACCGATTATATATGAACTTACAGGAGCATTAAAGTGCACTCTAAGCACATCCAAATTTGACCCACAATCCAGATGGTTCCGACATGGCGCTGGAGGGTATTTTACCTGACACTCAAATTCTACCAATTTTCACAAGTCTTTATTGCATGTGTTGCCTTGACATGTCATGGGTATATTTGATTCGAATTTGGGTAGTCCACTCATTAAAAGGCCTGCTGAAGGCATAAACTTTTCGCCATTGTCCAACTCTTCCCATTCAAATTTTCCTTTTCTCCTGTTCTAGTTAATGTTACCTGTTTGATCTATATCCACTAAGATTCCCTCGCAGGTTTCAATGCTGAGCAGGGCCTTAGAAGAAGTCGTAGCCCATCCACCCTCTATTGTCCTTCTCCCATTATGCTAGCATTGGACGTAGAACAATGAGCTGCCCGTTCAACACCCTACTCTGCCCCACCTTGCAAATTCAAAGCGTCAGAGGTGGTATCACGCACATCCTACCAATGTTTAAGTCGAATCCACATCTGCAGCTGCATTCTTCGAGAAGAAGATGGACTCCTCCATCATAAATTGATTACCCACCAATGTACTTAGGCCAAATCCACATCTGCTTGCCCATTCTAGAAGGTGGAAATGGGCTCGCCCTCATTTAATCGATTGCACATTTATGTAGTCTTTCCTTCTGTCTCGCCTTCAGCAAAATTTTGAACCAGGGTTGATTTTGCGGTTTCGCACCGCGCCACGTTGATTTTGCACAGGTTCTCTTCCTAGCTCCCATTTTTTAGTACTTTGGCTCAACACACAATTATCTCTGTATACAATACAAGGAAATGTCCTCATAGACACCGCCACTATGACTTGCCACATTAAGTGAGCGAAAAGCAGTCATGTGCTTTCCTAATCGGCTAAATACAATGTCCCGTCGCCAAATGTGCGCACTGATAATGTGTATTTTGTAGTGCAGGTGAAGTGCGATCCATCGTTCGAGCTACCATTTTTGAATTATTGGCCGTCTCGCTCGCAATAAAAGCACCCGTTTTTAACTTTTTACGAACATTAAGGTTACGGTTGTCCATTCGCATACGTTAATAACAAACTGCAGCCGTGTTTGCAATTGCCATTTATGCCAGTAAATTGGTTGCAAATGACCTTACTGGAGGGATAATGTGGTTCTACTTTAAGACTTATTCGTTTTCCACTCCTCTATTCTTGATCCAAAGATGCGAAGCCTTTAAATTGCTTGTGGAGTGAATGACTGGCTGACGAACTTTCCACCCATCACATTGATGTCTGACTTGCAACGCGTATCGGAAAACAAAAGCACTTGATGATAGTTGCCTCCGCTTCACGTACCTTAGGCTGGTATGTCCTAGCGTAAAGCCTCATAGCTTATTTTTTACACCACCCGCTACAACTCTTTGACATGGCATTATAATCCAAAGATCACTATTACTATTGCGGTTAGAAGCGAATGGAGTCCATTTGAGAGGAAAGGAATCTTGTGGAGTAGGTGGCAGAAAGAATCACAAGATAAAAGTATAGAGAAATCAAAGTTGGCAGTTAGAAGGCGCAATTGAAGGCAAAGGGGAGGTAAAAAAGCCTGGCGATGGCGGTTGGGTCTTTTTTCACTGTGCATAAAGAGTTTATTCGATAGCACTGAGGCCCTTTAAGCCTAATGCATTCATTTTAAAAGCCTTCTTAGTGTCCCTTGCATTTTGTTGCCCACTTAACTAATATTTATCTTCAAGGTGGCAGATTTTCTGTTCTACGGTCTGTGCACTCCCTTTGTGGGATGCTTTCGCATCAGCATTCTCTGGGATCGTGTCTCAAAAGCCGCACTTCTATTTGGTTATTTCGTTAGTGCAGGGGCCTCACTCACCCTCTGGTTTGTTCTGAACAACACGTCATCATAGGGTACGTTCTAGACTCTCCGTGTTTAACTTGTGCTTTGCGCTAGAGGATACCGCATCAGCACAAATAACGATGTTCCAATTTGGTCACTTAACAGTTCATTGAATGGGCTTTGAAAATTATACATAAGTTGTTATGACTTACCCGATTTTGCAGACAAACGTTTTCGGTCCCACTCAATGCAGGAGTCGCATTCTAATTAACAGCGTGTGCATCCTGAATCGCTTGCCTTAATTACAACCGCTTTTTAGCCAAGATTTATGCAACATTATCTACAAAGCACGCGAAGGACTTGAGTAATGGGAATCACATTATCATTTCTGATTTAACGTTCCAGTTAATTCGGTTGTGAAAGTGTCCGCATTTATTACCAAGTGTACATCTCTTCACAATAGGTGGGATCGGTTGAAATCAGGACATGCCTATCCACCGCCTTCTGTCTCGCCACTCCGTTGTTTTTGCTAGCCTCCGGTCAAAGAGCCTACTTGGAGTGTCGACTTCACAGGCTCAGGATGGTGATGAGGTAGTGCTGTGCCACAGTTGCTGGCAACTTAAAACTACTTTTTAAACTTGACAAATAAGTAGCGATGATTGTACTCTCCGGGCCGTAAGCAAAGCCTGCAGCTGTCTACGTGGAAGCCCTATCACTCTGCTTTCCCTGCAATCGGCACGCAATTTACTTCTCACAATTTTGATTGTAATTTTATTAACGATGCGGAAAACGATACCTTTTAGTCAGAAGTCAACAGCTGCGTTTTATTTTAGACATTTGATGCCCCTACTTCGCTGTGGAAAGACGCATCAGAAGTAGACGCCATCGATGGAAATGCATCCAAATTTGCACTGCGTTAAGGGTGACTACTGTAAGGAAAACTATTAATCTATTCATAAAACATGTTCAAAAGATATGTCGCAATAGATTTAGTTTGGTGATTCGTGCATTGGAAAAGAAAACTAACTACGCTAAAATTATGTTTCTTAATGGATCTGCCAGCCCTTCAGTTTGGAGCAACCAATTAGTTGTTTATAGATCTATACCCCCAATCTACAAAATGCGTCTACTGCGAGCTGGCTCTAGTGCACGACTTCTCAATTGATACAAGCAAAAACGCGCGAATAGAGCATATTTCAAAGCCACTAAAATACATAGAAGCTCTGATCTCTTCATTTTACCCACCAATAGGATCGCTTGACCAAAATTAAAATGAACCCTTGGACTGCTGCTATGTCAAAAGACGGGTTTTGTGCAAACAAAGAGTAGTGAAAACGCCTCGCGAAAATTGTAGAGGACAAGTGCTCTGCCGCGCAGCGTTAAGTTGGACAGCGCAATATCGCATGCACTGGCAGTGCACAAAAGAAATAGAACCTACTGTTAACACCCTCTTTAACACACGTGACAAGATAGCTCAAATTGACCTTGTCGTATCTAACATTATTTGCGACAGCGAGAAGTAAAACACCCAGCAGTCCGCAATCTTCAGGGATTGAGGTTTCATTAGTTTGCGCAGCATAAAACTGGGGCAAGTGCAGGCACACTGCTGCCTAATTATTCAATAGAATGTGAGAAAGAAGGATTAATGCTATTTCGAATGTGCAAGCATTCGCCCAATTTAATGAAACAGATGCGCATGGCCTGCTATATCAGTGCTGAATGTTTGCAGGTCAAGAATTATTTGACAACTCTCTTTAGCACCACGCCGTCGTGTGACTTGTTATCATAGGGAGGGAGTGGAATTGAAATTTGCAATGTGTGCCGCTGTGCATAGTGTTACTGCTGCATTGGTCCAAAAAAATAAGAAAGTCTAGGAAAAAACTGCAGATCTTTGAAGACATCGCCAAGATAGGCTTGTTTATTGCAAGTCTAGCGGCTCTAAGGTCAGTTTTATAAATGTGTGGAATGCATTTCTGTTTGCGGCACGATTGCACTAGGTCTTAGCATTAAAATTCTATTGCTTCTCAGGAGATCATAAGGTCAACACTCAGCAAGGAAGAAAACCACATCAAATTTAGATAGCATCTCAGTGCATGACTTGCCCCACACTCAATTGTAAGCCCCGTTATAAGGAACAAGTTATTACAGCATTGCATAATGCAGCCAAACAGAAAATCAGAATCATTGTACTTACAATCGTGCTTTTCGGACTGGGCATCGCATCGCCTCGCAATGAGTGTTATAAAGGCCAAGTTCTGCATAGTTGGCGGTGAGACAAATCACCAACAGGCACGAAAGCATTTGATGTTAGTGGGTAAAATCCTTTCAACAGAACACAGATAAACCACGTTCAGTGGTTCGGTACGGTTCGATGCTAGTCTGTACTCTACCATCTGCACATTGGTAAGGCAGTCTCCATTCATAAAATGCTTGCTTGAGCTCTCACTATCTGGGACACCTAAGCGGAAAACTCTAAGCATGCAATTCAGATGCTGGACATCATTTAAGACATCACCTGCAAGAGTTGGAATCACGAGAGCATTGTTGGAGATTAACAGGCACGACTGCATAGTTAAAAGTACACTGAGGACAAGTGTCACGTGGAACAATGGGAGACGAGGCGACTAGTATGTGAGCGGACGCAGCTCAGCACACGATCAGTTTGAAAGGAAGCAGAGACGGTCAAAGAAATGCATCGTGAAAGTTGGCCATATTCGCATCCGTGGAAGTGGGCGCCATGGAATGAGATTGTGAAGGGGTCAAAATATGGGCAGAAGTGGGTATGGTGGTCTGAGCAGAAGCCGCAATGGGTGTGGTCACATCAATAGTGGTAAACAGCAAACACCATCGAGGTTGTGCTTACACCGGCGCTTGTGAAGAAGCCTCCGCATACCGTGGAGGTGAAGGGGCTGGTTGACGGTGCACATGCTCTCCTCTACCTCTATTATGCTTTGAACCCTTGAAGAATGCTATTATTCGCGATTAGTGCTTGTAATTGCTCAATATGTGATTAGATACCAGTGCATTAACCTACATCAGTTTTCTCTTTGTGGTTTTCTTCTTAAGCATGCAGGACAAAGTAGTGAATTGGAAGTCCTCTGAGAGCTTTCGGCCAAAGGCCCATTACATGAACTGATGAAATTTCTGCCATAAACGGTATTTCTTTCTTGGTTACTCAAATGGTATGTGCACAAAATTGCACTTCTGGATTTTTCGACGCTTTTGGAAATCTGTTGGAATTTTTGGGCCAAGTGCTTAAAATAGGCGCATGTTGTGACGCACACAAATGCCAATTTATATGTAGGCTTAGATTGGTGAAGTGGTCGCGGCTTAACTTTCTACAAGCCAATTGTTTGATGCTCAATTAAATAAGCTATTTTTAATCATTTGGGTCACATTTCCTAAAAATATTGTCATCCTTGAAGCACTCATTTCTGTAAGACAAAAATTCTTCATTTAGAAAATCAGTCAAATAATTTTTCATTTATCTTTGCTAGCACAGAGTTCCATTTGGTCTAAGTGGATTATCTGCTTATAAAACGGCTATGCATTATGCATTTAACTGAACAGGCTTTAGGGTGGACTGGACCTGTACTTCACACGTAAACGCAACAGGCTAAGCAAAAAGCTGGGTAAACCCTTTCGTGTGCCATCAAAGTGGACGTATCGCCTTAAAATCAGCAAAAATGACGAGAAGTAAGAAGAGTAGTGGGTCACACATCAGAGCGCTTCGTGATCCCACTCTGTCGTGGCAAGTTGTTGTGATGTGGTAGGAATGAGTGAAAACAATTTCGGCGAAATGCACACAAAGAATTGCTTAGTATGCTGAGCAACTTTGCGTGTTAAACCAATACATGCACCTGCCGAAAGATTTAACGTGCGTGTCGTCGAGAGTGGAGCACAAAAATGCTCCTGTCTTGCCAATTTCCAGTGCAAAATTTTCATGCACAGCAAAAAGTGCCGACAAAACGAGACAGAAGTGGAGCAACATCTCTTTTACAGACACGGGCTAGGTACACAACCCACACATGGTGCACTTTTATCGCAACCCGCGAAACAGTCTGTTCTTAACCTGCAAAGTAATTGGTGCATTCATGCACATCGTGAAAATACGTACTATTAGGCTGTGACCGCTAGTTTTAAGGGCACTAATATTTGCGCCTTTAAGTGCAATTAAAATGTACTTCTTTATTTGTGACAGAGTTTCATTTTTGTAGCATCAGCTGCAGTCATGCTCAAGTAATGCCCACTACTAAGCTGATGGTTGCGCTAGTAACAATCAAAGTGTGCTAGTGGTCACTTAAAGAGGTAGATAGTAGATGAAACCGAATACACTGATGGTGAATCTTAGGCACGTACTTAAGCGCGCACCCCATGTGTCCCTCTATTTATCGTTGAGGCAGTAAGCACACGCAACAACTTCGGTCCTTTTTTACCTGCTATGAATGAGCTGCCCATCGACTAACTAATCAACTAACTAATCAAATCGATCGAGAGCGGAATGTAAAGCGTGTCAGACACGTCGGAATGAACCATGTCATAATTCACCTCCGACACTTACACTCCGTCCTGTATTGGTGCATAGACGTTATTCGAAGCACATTCGGGTCACGTACTTACAAGACTAATTTGGTTGATATTGCATTTCCTATATAGGACAAATAATTCTTCAATTTAATATTTACCTCTTAGGGCTGTTGTTACTAAAGTGCCAATTAAATTAACCGTTGTGAGGTGTCTTGTGCCGCTTTGAGTTTGTTTGGCCTGCAGTATCAACGCAGCGTTATGCTTGCTCAACTGAATAGACTCATTGCAAGTTTTCTCATCCTTTAAAGGGGCCAATTGTATATGTTTTCTCAGATGACTTAAATTTTTACCTAACACTTTGTCAGTGATATCTGTAACACGTATTGCATGCTAATCATCATACTTTCATATATATCCCTCATTTGCCCTCTACCATGTTTCAAGCTTTGCATTTGCCGTTGATCCTCCCAAAAATTTTCCCCTACTTACCTATTCTTGGTATCTGCGCATAGGTTTGCCAATGCACACAGATATACAATTCCCAATTATTTTAAAAATCAGTGTATATACAAAGCGCTTGCGAATCGCATACATCGTAGCACTTGAGCGAACTATAATGTCGAAGTTAAGGACTAAACAGATGTTGAAATGGGGATGGGAGCAACTTAGTGCTAAAACGAATGGGTACTTTGATGAGCTTGATAATTTCTGAACTAGTGATTCCGCAAAATTTCGCTGCATGGAACTGATCAGGATGTCAGTTTTCATAACGGCAGCGAATTTCAAAATTTACTAGGTGCTCTCCTCCAAGTTGATTGTTTATCATGCCATCTCGGTAGACAGTAAGTGTGTCCCCTTTTGCAGTTCGTCACAGCACCTGATTTAGTATTGCGGCTTGGACTTCTATAAAATGCCTTCAATTCCTGGTCTCTGAATTGCGCATATTAAGCAAAAAACAAATTGATGCAACCAAATGAAAAGATTGTACGAGCAATATTAATGTACTAATAACCTGACTAAAGCTGATGAACTTTACAAACAGACGGCATCGTAGCACCAGAAAAAGATGCTGCTTTAAAGCTGAATCTTAAACTAAGCATACCTAAGGGTAATGTGTGCGCATAGATGGCAACATGGCTGTGTGGAAATTCGACTACCTCAAATAAGCGCTCAGTTTAAACATTTCCAATTCGAGCTTTCAAATTTCTGCACGAAATGCTTGCAGAATTCAGGAGGTAAAGGTCTAGGAGCCTGTTCTAGGCTTTTGCTGACGATAGCATAATTATTTGAAAGCTACACTCAAATATACGTATGGTTAGCTTTTACGCCGGTTTTCTTTACTGATTTTATGCATTCGGAAAGGTTAGGAGAGTAAAAATTTAAATCTGCAAAAAAAAATGCACGAAGAAATACAATTAGATCTTAACATGTGCAAGGCTTGTAAAGTGATTTCGTCAAATCCACAGTGCAACACCTACATAATAAAAACAGCTTTCGGATCTTTTGCGCATTTGTACTTTCTATTTCCACTGCCACTAATGGCAAAGAGATGTTTGTTATGCACCACAAATTCAAGATGCCAAAATCGAACCCATTTACGCTTTCTTCCTAGCAATATAGCTGTGGTCATTTCACCTCTAAGATCTCATGCTCTAACCATGACCAACTTATTCATCTAGAATGGCGCTGAGCGTTATCCATCTGTGCAATACGTCTAAGGCATAATTTGGCCCTGTCTCTTGGCCTACAGAAAGTATTAGAGGTATTAGCTTTGTTAATCATTTTTATTACAAGCGCATATTAATCGTGTGATCGTTGGGAACCCGATTAAAAGAGAAGACATTTGCGCACACCAAAACGCTCATATTTACACATAAATATGTAAGGCACAAAAGTACGCAATCATTTACCGCCTCATGTGTTGACTTCATGCGAAATGAGAGCCGGAACAGAAAATCGGCTTTATTAACACTGCTAATATTAAAAGAACGCTAAATGAATCAGGAGGAAGTAAATGCCATGGTAAACAATGTCACTTCCCTGATTATGGGAATTCAGCCTTGCACTCGGGCCATTCTTTCGTATAGGCAGACCCTTTATCCTAGTCATCACGAGTAGAGGTCAGGCACGAATTGCTTCAGATTGACATTTGATTCTGCCAGTAGTTTTGAACATGTACTGGCCATTCTAAGCTTTTTAAATGCTAAATGCTTGATGCTCGTGCATAGAAATACTAGTAATTTCTTATTCGCTTAGTTAAAGAAAGATTATTTGTTGAGGAAAATGATGGCTAAAATTAATAACAGTGGCAAATATGGCAGAATAAAAATTGGACTAGGTTTTCTTCATATACGAAGCATTATTCAAATGGGGCTACACAATTTCAATCTATTTTCTTAATTCTCAACTTGGGTAAATCTTGAGTTTTGTTTCAAAACCTAAGCCTTAGCGACTGTCGAACATCCACTTGGTTATTCTCAGAATCGGTAAATTTCGGATCCTTTGTTGGTTACAACATGGGTAGAATGGTGACTTGTTGTGTAAAACACCTTGATCAAGAAACGCGTTGCGCAAACGATGTTGGAATTGGCTCTTTGCGACTTATTATCCAAATTAACTGGCAGTGAGTGCAAAAATAGAGGCATGTAATATGATGTACTTTACCATTGACTAAATCCCTAACTGGCTTTATTTCGTGCTTCTGTGATTATATGCCCAAGCAAATTCTTAATGATTTTACTATGCTCTCCTTTGTAAGCTCAATCGCTTTTATGCCCACTTAAGAAAAATTCCGACGGAAGCTTTAGTCATAGCATGGTACTTCTCCAGTTTTAAGGTTTAATGACCTTTTATTATAGTTCAATGGGTATTCATAGGTTACTAGGTAGTACTTTTCAGAAGGGCTAACTAAAGGCCATATACCATGCTTGGAGCTGTTCAGGCACGTATGCAAAGTAAATTCTCTTTCAATCTTGGTTTTCACTCCTCAATGAAAGTTTTAGTGCTGCGTAATTAACAATCCATCGTTTTGAGGAAAGGACAACGCCAACTTTAAGAGCTAGGTGTGAAAATGAATGTCCTTAAGTACATAGCATACACTGTAATCTTGAGTGAGTTCCCAAACTTGATTCTGTATCCGGAGTAGGCCAGTGTTTGCTGCTTTGAGCAATGATCGTGGCAGTCACTAGAAATAAAGGTGATTAAGCTAAAGCTGTTTTAGCCAAGTCTCTTACCTGCCTTTGTAAATTAAAGACTTCCTTAACAGGAGCTGTAGAATTTGTTCTTTTGGACAGAATTTAAGATTCTGCTTGAAAGGAAATGACATAGGAGGTATGGTTTAGACATCCGAATAAAACTTTGAGTTGAGGAATATCGGTGATTGCATTAAGGAAAGCGTGATGACTAAATCCGAGACAACGGAACGAATTAGCCAACAGACGCAGTCACATGGTTACTATGCGACAAGGATCTGGTTACAAGATCCCATCTGCAGTACCAACCAACACATGTTCACCCACAGCCATACGCCATGTGAGATGTCTGGTTCTCGAGTTAGCTGAGCTTTAATCGCGATAAGTCACCGCAAGCCAAACAATAATCCGTTACCAGTAGTGAGTGCTAGTGATTAATTCGAAGCATACCTAGTCAGACCTAAGCACGAAACTTGCTAAAGCTAGGTCCTTACGGCCCAAGAGCTATGAGGAAAAACGCAAGCTGATTGATAAGGCCAGCTGTCCCCAATTCTCGAACGCGTCCACTGATCACCCAGCTGGATGACAAATAGCGCCAAGGCTACTCACCCACATAATAAATCCAGAATGCAGTAAGTGTCCCTTTTAGTTTCATATAATGATTGTTTATTGTCCTCATCCCGAAAATGGACTTAATGATATGCTGGCCATCGCCTTATGCTCCTCAGTGCAGTTTGAGAAAGTGGAAGATACTGAAAGCAACTAGCAGCTCGGATGAGGCACTAAATGGGTGCGTTAAGAACCAACAATTAGTGAAAGCCAGCGGCATCCCATTTACATTGCACTTAATCAGCCGCGTTGAAATTTCCCATGCTACTTAGTATAAATAGGTTTTGTATGCATTGATAATCATGACAAGTTAGTTTACTTTTAAAAACCTTGAATTTGTGAGCGCTTACTAGCGAAGCGAAGCATATTCGAGCTCGCAATGTAGCGTTTGCTGCCTAGTTGGACTAAATTGTGGCAATACTTGCAAACAATAACGAAGTCAGTGTCTTTTGGACAAACGCTTGGGATTATTCTTTTATTCCCGCGTTTGCATTAGGTTTTAGCATCCTCCGTCAAGATGTTTGATTGGAGTGGGATATCTTACAGCCTTGTGACATAATCACTTGCAAAATATTAAGGCGTTCTCCTAAGAAGGTGACACATATTGACTGTCTGCTAATTTGCAATTACTTTTAAACAAAAGTGCATTGAGTAGTGCAATATTGCTTGATCAAAACCATCGTCTGCCACCCTTCAAAAATTACGCGCAATGTTGTTTCAATAAAGCAACCTTGGTGTCGCACTACAATATAACGATGAGAGCAAACGTACCTAACATTCTTTTCCATCTGTACTGAGCACAAGCCAAGGGCCACAAGTTCAAGGTGAAATGCTTTGAGTTTTCTATATAAGTGCACCCAATTTCTATAACATCTTGGTCCACTTGCCTTAATGTTATCCTCACCAGGTAAGTTATGAACTAATAGCGATCTAGCAGTATTTTTTATTCCTTCCGTAAACTTAAAGCTGTTTTTGTGCTGCATAGTTCCGGGCTCCTCCATAAAGGCATTCTGCCTGGTCATTTTGATATTTGCTGCAAGGAGTCAGCTACTAGCGCATGACGAATCAGATCAAACCACCGACTCCTGTTCCCCTGCACAAGGAAAGATACTTACTGCTGCTGATAATGAACGAAAGAGTTTATGCTTCTGCCTGAATTGCTCACAGGATTACATTGATTATTTGGTTGCAGCATAATTAGACAGCAATGGCATTATTTTTAGTAGCTAAAATTACCTCATTACAATGCCATCTGTCGGCGCCTACTGTCTCAATTTGACCAAATCTGTGCAACCATTGCTACTATACATATGCAGCTTTTTGGGTGGATTGATGCGCAGTCTTTTATCACAATATCGCAGACCTAACCAGGACATTGCAATCGTTCTTCGTTTCTGAACTACTGATGACATAAAAATGAGCAACAAGTTAATGGGAATGTTTGCATACTTTGTGCAGTAGGCTTTTTTAATTGTTTCACACAGCCAAGCAAGCATGCATGCCCGAGCACATTCAGCACAATGTAATGTCATTTTAAAAGTCTTCTTTATGGTAGCAGGTATCGACCAGAAGAATCAGATTCTAATGGCAAAAATCTAACCGGGCAGAAAGAGAAATATGTGACATGTTGCATTAGTAGTAAACAGAGCATATGCGTAAATAGGAGCAAATTGGATCGTGCAATGCTGCAGCGCGATGGCACTATATGTGTAGGACCGGTGCGGAATATCTGATCGTTCGTAAGAGCAAACTTGTTTAGCTAAAAGTGTCGGTAAACAAGGTCCCACTTTGTTTTAAACTCCTCTCATTCCTTTTAGAGAGAAACATCATGGAATAAGCTACACATCAATGGAACTGCTTGCACTGCATGTCCGAGGGGATATATGTGTCTCGGTAAACGATGTATTAAATATCGCAGATATGGCGGAGGGTACCTAACACGGAAATTAAGGGGTTGCAACTAAAAACGTCCGCATGGCAACCCACAAAATCGCTCGTATTTGGATTCCATACGCTACTAAATTGTTTCTTGTCAGGTACAACCACTTTCTTTTCTCAAACTTCACAATAATTTCGAAAGCAACGATGGTACTAATAGACCTTATGCACTGGTATGACTTGTGTTTTGCACCAAATAGATGACTCGCTTGCTCGGACGAATGAAAGGGCATTTAGGAGTGTTTTACTGCTATGAATTACAGGTCAGTAATCCTCTCCTAAATATAAATGTGACTTCTCGAATTCTGACACCTTGATGGGATTCAAACATTAGTAATAATGATATTGCATGTCATGTCATAAGCTTCAGGCATAGTTGAACAAATAAAGTCGGCAGACCAATCAATTTGACTGTGCCATATGACGGTGTGGTGGCCGCAGATGTAGGCTTGATGGTCCATATAATCTGACAATTTGTTGATACAAGTTTGGGTGCACTATATGAGTCTTCAAACACTTAAAATTGGCGATGCGACACTTCATTTTTTAAATTTCTTCTAAAGGGAATATCTTTGATGGAATGCCAAGGTAGTGAGATAACTTTAAACTGTAACTTTTGCTTGCGTTCTCAAAAACCAAAATGCATGCTATGGGCGCGGAAATACAAACGTTTGGCACAAGATGGTGGTTTTACTGGATACATGCCGAAGCAGCTGCTTGTCATCGCCAAAAAACTTTGCCTTAGATATTCCGAAATGTAGCACTCGTCGTTTCATCTAAGCGTGAAAAATTGTGCAAAACCAAGCTATATCGACGTGGGAAGGCATAATTTTGGTTCCTTTTCTATGGATTTAACGGCTGAGTGGAATGTACTACGCCAGGTCGGTCACGTGCTTTAATGAAGGCTTAACATCACCCAAAACATTATGTAAATAAATCATATAGTGTTGGTGAATAGAGGTGAGCCCGAGTGCATAACTAAAGGTACGATGCGCGAACATTACGCGGACCAATTCGAGACAATGAAAAGAGTGTAAGAGCAAACACATCTCAGCACGCAAGTCAGCTTTAAACAAAGCACAGAGATGGGTAAAGCAATGGAATCTGGGAGTTGGCCATGTTTGCATCGTTGGAAGTGGGCACTGTGGACTGAGATTGTAATCTTGTTCAGCACTCAAAACCATGTAACAAGCCCCCTCTAAATAATACTAACAGCTGAGTGAAGCTCAAATTATTGTTAATGAAGAATAGAAGGCGAATACAGTGATGAGAAATTATGATGAGCTTATCCGACCCTCCTTCCAACCAGATGCTCTCATAGGCAACACTGCCGCTGCCAGTGGCACATTGTCTACCATGCCGTCGGTCCACAAATCCTCCTTAAATTAATAGAAGCCTCTAGAGCTAACATGTCCAAGGCGTGCTGTAGCCTATACCGATTCATCGCAAGTTTGTGTGGGGTAAAATAGCAATCTATAACTTTTAAACACCGCTTTCGCCCTTGACTCTGCTTTGCAGACTGCCACACAAAATAGCAAACCTCTGTGAAACCGTGATTTCCATTTAGATGACCGCAGGGCACCTACTCATTAAAAACACCACTAATACAGATTTAGTGAAGAAAGCCTAGGTTGTATCTTTACTATGGTTAGCATGATTCGGAAATATGCGGCAGATTTCAAATCTGCTAACTGCACCCAATAATTCTTCCTTTTGCATATTCTTACAGGTTTCAACATTCATTCTACACTGTCTTGCCAAGAGCACTTAAATATGGCATGGCTCTTGGCATGCGCGACAAACACGAGGTTGGACAGAAAGCACTACCTAAGTGAAAATGTAGGCTTGCCCAGACAGTAAGCCAACAGGCGACAAAAATGGAGAACAGGTAATAGTGTTTACTATCGCTAGAAAAAGCAAATGCTGGCACCCATTTATGCACAGAATGCAAAAGTGTAGAGTGCTGTGCAGTGTTGGCAGACCAAGACAACAGGTTCAAATGGTGATAATGGACGGGAGTAGCGAGTGGCAGCGCATCAGCTTTATCTGGCAGGGAGCTGACTCCAGATGGAGGCTCAGCGCAGCACTTTGCTGTGTTCAAGCCCGCTAAAGGCCCTACTCGGATTCGCTCAGATGCATAATTTTAGCCAGTGGGGAGCCTTTGGGGGCCTCTTTACCTCTCAACATCCCTTCATCCTCTAGTCGCAGTGCTCGATGCTCCTCTACATCGCGCTTTTCCCTTTTTCCTCAGATGAAAGCACCTTTGACTTTTAAACCGCAGAAGGGTGCAAAATGACAATGACTGCATCTCGGCCTCCTTCGACCTCTTCAGTGTTTGCTAGGCATGGACAGGTAAACATTGTAAGCGCATGCAAGTTCTTGATCATTTTGATCGGTCTGCAGACTGCTGGTTAGCGGCAACAGTCGAACCTTGTCAATACTGCTGGAACAGCATCAACCTAATTAGCTGGGAGTTAAGCGAATGCCTTTTTCCACTGGACTTGTTTCTTTTATTTTACTTAGCGCCTTCTCGTGATCACACACCTGTGTAGCTTTTGACAATATGAGTCAGAACAATAGTCAAAGTGTGAATTATTCACTTTTGCAAACACTTTAATTGCAAAATTATGGTGCACAATAAGCCCCCTTAAAGTGGTGTTTGTGATATGGCCCCCAACCTGCCAAGGTTATTAAACAGTGAATCGTTACCGCCAGATAGTCAGTCAGTCAGCAACTGATAAAGAGCAATCAAGCGCGCAAAATTTGTAAAAGGTTTAAAGGCTGTTAACGGTTTAACGCTCCTTTGCCGTCATGCAAGGAGACATACTATTTACCCTATAAGTTAATTAAAAGCGCAATACAAGTGCCATGCAGAACCAATGGGCAAATGCAAAAAGGATTCGTAATGCGGCAAAGACACAGGCATCGATTATTCTTGAAACACAGAGGAGTCCGGAGTGAGCTGACTATAAGTAGTGGTAAAAGGAAACCTGCTTTTGATGGATGTTGAGCCTAAAATTGGTGGTTTGATGCCTGCCAAGTAGATGTGCGTATTTAGGAACGATTAACATCGAACAAAACAATGGTAGACCATGGTCGATATAGAGCAAGTATGGGTGCACCCGGGTCTTTTAGATCACAGGTGATGAGCTGCAAATGACACTTAGAGTTGGAAGTTCGCAAGAGCAAATTAAAGTCCTGACGACAGGCCAGACAACTCGTCTACGTCTGACACTAGTGCATTTCTCAGGTCGATGCGCCGCGATGCCTATTTTGTTGCTCTTTGACTTGTGCTTCCATGACGTCGTGCTTTGTGTTGTATTTATTACAGACGATGGTAATTTTTGATCTGAGAGCAGTAAGCAGGGAAAACATGTGTTTGGAAAGGGGTAAAGAAAGAGAGTGGTCGACTAAAAATATAAATGCTACATTGCGAGCGCCTGCGTACTTTGCGACTTAGGTAACTTTGATGGGCCTATGAGCATATAATCCTCCAACACAAGCAGGAGCAGCATTTGACGCCCTATCATTTGCCTTGTTGATATGCGGTCATGTTCAGATCCTCATCGCTATGCTATTTGATCAATTCAAACCTGTATGCTATCTGGAAACAGGAACTGACTGTAAATGGCACAAATGTGACGGATTTATATCATTGGAAGCACCCTTAAGGGAGAAGACCTCAGCACCCGTTGTTTGTAAGCTGTAATGGCCAGAGCACATTCTACTAAATTCTTTCGTTTTTAAAAAGAGGAGGTTTTATTCCTGAGGCTTAGAAAGCACTTTACCATATCGATACCCCACTTAAATATAAGACAGTAGTGTGCTGCGTTTACAAGGCAATCGAGTGACCCGACATCAACGGGGAAAAATCGATAGCGCCTTCTTTATAAACCCATCTATCCATTGTTGAGGAGTGCACACCAACATAACTCTTTGCTTTATAACCAATAATTACCGGCACAGTTTTGATTTGGTGCTCTGGACTAAGGAGAATTGAACCAACATCTCACATTGCCAGTCTGGCAGCTTAAATCGAGCAGTAACTGCCTGCCTTCTCAAATTACTCGATCTTGGCAATTTCTGGTGGCAGTGAAAGCAGCGTCCCATGAACGGCATAGATGAGACAGGGTATTTTCTTCAAAGTTTCCCGCACCTGATAAATGACGGAATATTTTAGTATTTACATGCAGTGGATAGTTGTACTGAGATGGACCACCTCATTGTGGGCTTCGTCCTCATACTTTGTTCACTGGTTTGCATTTTGAGTGAGAACTTGCTTATGTATGTATGTATAATTTTCAACGCCCTCCCTCCCATTGTGATTTGTGCAAATGCGGTATCCTCTAACGCAGAGCACAAGTAAAACATAGAGATACTAGAACGTACGCAGTGATGACGTGTTATTGAGAACAAACCAGAGGGTGAGTGAGGCTCCTGCAGCAACGAAATAGCCAATTAGAAGTGCGGCTTTTGAGAGACGATTCCAGAGAATGCTGAGGCAAAATCATCCCAAAAAGGGAGTGCACAGACCATAAAACAGAAAATCTGCCACCTAGAAGGCAAGCCTTAGTTAATTGTGTTGCAAATGCAAGAAACAACAAGACGGTTTTCAACAAATGCATTAAGCTTAAAGGGCCTCAACGCGATGGAAATCTTTTCATTTGTAGGGAGAACAACCCCCAGTCGCCGCCATCAGGCCTTCCTTTACCTCCCCTTTGTCTTCGTTTGCGCTTTCTAACTGCCTAGATTTGATTTCTTCACACTTCAAACTTACGATTTTCCCTGTCACCTATTCTGCACGATTCCTTTCCTTTCACATGGCCCACATTCGCTATGGCATACAAGTTTAAGTTGCGAGGAGTGAAGGCAACTAGCATCAAGTGGCTTCGTTTCCCGAAACACACTTTAAGTCCTGCATCAATCAGACAGATGGACGATCGGTCAGCCAGTCAACCACTCCGTAACAACGTAAAGGCTGTGCATTTTTGGATCAAGATTAAAAGAATAAAATACGGATCAGTCTTAAGTTAGCACCACATTTCCCCTCTACTAAGGCCAGTGGCATCCAAATTACTGGCATATATGGCCATTAAAAACACGGCAGCAATTTGTTATTAACATGTGCAAATGAACAACCGTGACCTCAATATTCGTAAAAGAGAGTTAAAGTTGGATGCTTTCATCGGAAGAGAGAGACGGCTAATAATTTAAAATGGCAGCGCAAACAACGGACCGCAAGTCATCTGCTCCCCACAACGCACATTAGCAGAGCACGCATTTGGCGACAGGACAATGCAGTTGGTCGAGTTGGAAAGCACACAACTGCTGTTTTTCACTTCATATACTAGGATGCGCTGGTAGTGTCAATGAGGATATTTCCTTGTATTATATGCAAAAAACGATAGTGCGCTAAGTCAAAGCATTGGAAAAAATAGGAGTTGGGAAGAGAACCTGTGCAAAATCAACGTAGCGTGGCACAAAACCACAAACATCAACCCTAGTTTAAAGTTGTGCTGATGGCGAGATACGTTCAGATGCGATCCCTTCGATTATGCACAAAACAGCCTTTTAAGTAGATCCGAATGATTTTATCACTACAAATATCTTTTCCCTACTACCTGCATCGCCATGTCTGTCCATGTCTGCACTTCTACATGAAGCCTATTCACCTCGTAGAATCATTCATACAAATTTTGCTGAACAAACTATTGCTCAATTTTTGGGGTAGAACGGATGCGTTTATCTCCTTAGCCACCGATTGAATTGCACCCACATTGTGCTGCATAGGTAGTGTGCTGGGTGGGCTGGTTTTAGTACCACATAACCTTGATAGAATAGCGGTATGAACATAACGCTCTTTCAGAGAAGATGATGAAAAGTGGTATCATGCTTGCCATCACAGTGAAGGCGATTGGTAGCAAGCTTCTCGACATCTCGTCTGCATACGCACGGTATGCACTGTGTGTCTGGCAGCCCTATACCAGACTCATGGTTGGTCTGTTTCTACGTTTCTCCTTGATCCTGTCAAAGAAGTGGAGTGAGAGAAGAATCCTACTAGCAACAAGGCGCGTTGTCAGCAAGAAAAGCACACTTTTAAAGCACCTTCTTGAGGTGCGAACAAACCTATGATGTGAAGTAAATGTGTGACCAAATCATCATGCAGGAGGTTTATGCATCTTGAATGGAAGAGAAAAACTTTGTCGAAAATTTGTATGATGCTTTATATGTCTCTTTTCAGTACCTTGCGTTTTGTGTTGCAAACATAGCCAGTTTTTACCTAGTACGATCAAGCAATTTACAAGTACTTATAACATTGGTTTGTCAGATTACATTGCTTGCATTTCTATTTAGCTTGCAGCTAAGAAGAGTTAATTTGTTATTTGATGAAAGCATTTAGCACAGGAACGGATTTACTGATCCGCTTTAGTACTACCTCGTGGTTTGCATCTCACAAGGAAAACAGCCTTCGTTGCCCTTCCTTCACAACTATACACCCAGAATATGCTTTGAACGCAAGTGCATGTGGGCAGCAGAGCACTTCACTGCAGCGTATACTTAAATAGTTAGCCGTGGGCTCTTATTATCTGGCCCCGGACTTAGCGTTTTGAGTCTGTTTTATCAGCAATGTTACTGTGGCAATTTTACCAACTGTCACATGCCATCGTACCAGGTATCATTGTCACATGCCACACATTCGAGCATGCTGCGACAGCGACAAATGTTGCGTCGGCTTGCGAGATGACCACGTCGCTTGCCACAGAGGATTTATGCTGCTTGTCTACCTGCTTCTTGAAGAGCTGCAAAGGAAATACACAAGACACAGAATTAAATAAATCAAGCACAGTGATTCAGTGTCAGGACGCTGCCCGATTTCCTTTATGCTGCACACAAATTCTGTGGTGGCTCATGCAGGNGCTAGCATCAAGGAGCGTTGTCATCAAGAAAACCACACATTCAATCTACCCTCGTGAGTTATGATCAAATCGTCATACGGCGGTTTACGCATCTTGATTGGAAAGGGGACTCTGCCAAAAACCTTTTCAAAAATCATTTATTTCCCTTCTTTAGAAACTTCGTTTAGTGTAATGCAAGTGGTGGCCAGTTTTTTTCCAGCACGAAAATAAAACTGGTAGATCTAGAAATTTACTGATGCCCATTATTTTGGTTTGTGAGGTTATACTGGTCGCATTTATCCTTTACTTGCAGCTGAGAAGATTTATTTGGTTAATTGTTGAATGCATCTAGCACAGGAACAATTCGACTGATCTGCATTAGTACTGCCTTGCAGTTCGGATTCCCCAAGAAAGACAACGTTGTTACCCTTCATTCACATCTAGCGACCTTGAATGTGCATCGAACGTGAGTGCATCTGGGCAACAGAACACTTAACTGCAGCGTATGCTTGAATAGTCAGCCACGAGCTCTTATTAACCGGCCCGAAATTAAATATTTTGCATCGAATTTATCAGCAAATTTGCTGTGACATTATTATTAACAGTCACATGCCGTCCTACCAGGTAACAATGTCACATGCCGCACATTCGAGCATGCTACGATAGCGACAGATGTTGCGCCGACTTGCGAGATGACCACGTCGCTTACCACAGAGGATGCATGTTGCCTTGTCTACCTGCTTTTTGAAAGGCTATAAAGATTACTCACAAAAGGCAGAAGTCAATAAATCACGCACATTGACTTAGTGTCTGGACGCCATCCGGTTTCAATTATGCTGCACACAAATTCTGTCTTAGCTCATACAGACCTTCGAAATTATTTCTGTGTAATCTGTCGGGCAGTGCCTGTTATGCCTACTGACTAAATCAGCAGAGGTGCCTGAATGGCAAAGTAACCTGCGAATACCATTAGCTTCATTTGGATTAAACTCACTCGAACGTACGCCACGAGCACATCGTGATACAGGACTGATGAAGCGCCGACGATGCTGAACATGCAGGAGGTCACGAGGAGCAGAAGAATCACAGCGAAAATGATCCAAATGCCATTATTTCCAAATAGATGCATCAGAGTTACAAACACCACAATTCCTATGAATAGCATATTGTTGAAAAAGCTGGATCGTGGCTCATTTGTTAGTCCAACAAAACAATGACAAGTTTGTTTATCGTTTTGACAACGATACCTAGCTGCTTCCTGTTTGTCTCCTTGCTATGCAAGAACTACCCCGAGTCATGCGCTTAGTTGCTAAGTCGAAGCTTAAGTACATTGTTTTAGGAGGTGAAATGTGCAACTTGCGAATGACTGCAGCAGCGCCCACCTAGCAGCTAATCAACCAGCCACCCATTCAAAGGATCAGTTAGTCTGATTCTTACAGAACCCATACCATAATTGAGGGTTGTTCATCTAAATCAGAATAAATTTTTGGCATAATTATTGAGATTCATCTAGTAAAGAAGTGCTAATCTACTAGCTGACAAACCCACGCACTGGGGCGCCTTACGAAATCCTAGACAAAAAGAATTTGTCTTTGGTAACTCATTAGCCATAAACGAAGTCTAGTTACCCACCAAATAAATACACTGGCTTACGGAATGAAAACAGGTTGACGAACTATTCCTTACTAATTTTTGGCGGCAAGGGTAGCGCTTTGAATTGATCCCCTAAAATCTTAAGTTCACTAATAACTGGTTTTTTATTTCTAAAGTACATCACAAATCTCTCCTCGCATCCTTTTCACTTTAGAGAACTGATCAGTTTACATTTAGTTCAGAGGCCAAATCTTTGCTTGTAAGATATTCTGTTACACTTTAAAGCACAAAATTCAAGTTAGCACTTAAGTTGTTGTTTTAGAAAGTAAAAACTACAACAAATAGGATAGAGGGATTGGACGCCTACTACGTGCTCTATGCGTTGCGTTAAGAAGAGCTGCATTGTGAAATGATGATTCCAGTGCTCGAAAGCCTAAGCCACAGATGACACTGAGAGCGGCGGGATTGCAAAAGGCCATGATGGTGGCCAAAAGAAGGTCAAGCACTCCATGACTTGGCGGCAACTTGATCGCAGTCTCCCATAGCGCTTGATTAAGCAGTACCCGCACTGCATGATCTCGAGAATTGCATTAAGTACGGTCATTCTCGCACACTCCCCACAGGCAAATAGCGGAAGTCTTGTCTGGCATACGAATGGGACTAACAGGTGGTTAAATGCGCTAAATTACGAGCCAAGCTAATGAGGCCATCGCTGAGGCTTGCACCATCGAACGCACTGGTCAGTGTGTCTCCGATTCCACGGTCCGACTTGTTGTAACACAGAAATGACTTGTAGAGGCTAACCATGTTGCCTGCAAAAAGCTCAAAGTTGCGCACATGCACCAACTCTTAATCGCAGATGATATTCTTCTCGTACTATTCTAGATTTGGGTGACAAACCATCCATTTACGCCTTTATAACGTACCAGAGCACATGGTAACGATGGTCACAAATTATTCTTAATTTGCGGTCTTCCGCTTGAAAACGCGGTCTTTGATCTTACTCTTCTTGGTTTTTCCTTGTCTTTTAAAGGTTTCTACCTTACAACCGAGTTAACTTTACCGCTATGCTTTTGTGCGTAAACAACCGCCAACCTGCTCCTGAGTGCACATTACACATAGAAGTGTTGGTATTAGTGCTGTAAACAGAGAAGTTACCAAAACCCGGAGTTAAGTACTTGAGCAACTTGGTTAACCTTACCCACTCACGTTGTGCTGAAAAATGACAAAATGATAGCAAATGACTCGACTTTGGTGCGCAGGCGACTATTACTTTAGCCTTTCCGCTACAGGTGCGTTAAATTAAACATTTTGTGCTGGAATCGCAAAGATCCCTATACTTAGTTAAGCAAGTGGGATCTGGACAAATCAGCAGGATTGTGCATCACCTTAACTATCTGATTCATTTATGTATCTGGTATACTACGAATATAAATGCTGCGTATCGAGGAGAGGACCAACATTGTGCTGCAATTAGTTCATTTCATTTAGTATTTTTATAGCTGTGTCTTCGCCTCAAGGGTCTAACTAACCCAATCATAAGAGAAAACACACCAAGTGCTAAAGAAGTTGACAAATTTAGCAAAGTGAGTATGAGAGTGGCACAAATGAGGATAATACTAGTAATAATGGCGCAGAAGATGAGACTGCAGCTTCGGCGCTGCGCTACTACCAGCAGGGCACCAACGTGAAATAAGATTAATGATGCAATGGCGTTCTTGCCCACATTCATGGTCACAGCATTCAACACCATCGAATCCTTTGCCAAGGAGAAGAGAGAGCACCCATGCAAGTTTTTCTTTGCAAATGACCGTGTTTCATTGTCTCGTGCTTTAATGGGAAGGCATTTGGACGTAAAAGAGCAACATAATTGCAACAAGCGTGTTTCACTTTGCATTCCACTTCCAAATTTTAATTCGCACGAGGTCATGTAATCCATCCATGCATAAAGCGTCGTAGTGGGTTTCTTTCTCAAAAGCATAAATAATTTCGCAATCGGTGTTACTAGGCGAACTCAAACACCCCAGGGAATATTATACAAGTGAATTTGCAAACATATTTCCATGCCTTCACACTGTTGCGTAACCTGTTTCGTCCAGAGTTTAGAGGATTCATGACATCCTACTATAACTGTTAATATCCAGACTAATTTTAATTGATCTTGTTGTACTTTTCTCTTTTGACAAATACATTGCTGACTTAAGCAACCGATCAAGGTTTATTCTGCGTCGCATAAAGGACTGCTTATTTGTTCTGCAGTTGGCCATTTGCCAATGCCTGATACAGTCAGTGTTTAGCTCTCATCGCGACCGCTTAACACAGCTTCCCATGATTGTCCCTGCATTCGCAATGCTGCACTTATTTATCAATAACTTGAACAAGCAGACATTAGGCTTCTACCACAGCCCTGCTAATTGCGGCACATGCTGCCAATGAATCGTAAGTATTTGAATGGGATTTGCTTACTAGTAATGTTGACAGTGAGGGTGTAAAGACTAGTGAGGAGGCTAACGATGATGGTGAGAGTGTGGGCAACTAGGCCGAAGCGATGGCCCACAAATTAGGCAATTGTTTGGGCTCGTGGCGCCTTGGTGCGGAATTCCAGGAGCAGCAGCACGAAGATGGTGTGTATCAGTGCACTGTTTGCTGGCACGTATTCGCTGCCGGCAACACCGTACTAAAATTACAAGTGTAAGTTTACAATTATGCCCTACTTGTGGTAATATTGCACCGTCTGTCAGTCTTGAATGCATGTTGTGTCCGCACATGGTCAGTACGTTTCAACGGACAGTACTGAATCATGTGACACGCGCTGTTGAGTTGAGAGCCACCTCCAAGTGTTAAATTGGATGTCGGGCTTTATTTGTTAAAAGTGGTTGATGTGTTTCGCATCACAGCCCTGTGAAGTGACGCGTTTACAGACAAGGTTCAGAGCGAATTAGCATGACCAGTTCCCCAGGGTCCTGTCTTATTCCCAGTGGCAGTCATTTGCCAATTGTCAATTTCCTTTGTGGCAATGTAGTGCTTAGTAATAATGGGGCTCTACTACAAGAGTTGGATTTTGCGCCCTCAAGATGAAGGCATGTTATGAATCCCATCAGTAAAACCTACTGCATTGTTGTAAATGCATTGCGCATGTGGTTTTGCCATCGTTGAGTCATGGCATTAAGACTGATGCATTTTCATGTTCAATGCTGTAGCAGCAATTATATGAATACTAATTTCTTGGCCAAACGCAAGATACATATCGCGCTAAGTTGTGGTCTTAGCATCCTCCGAATCCACTAAGAATTTATAGCACAAAAACCACAAGCAAAGTTACGGTGTGCTCCTGCCTGACCACTTCCATAAGCCAACATTTTCGGTACGTTTTTCAACATAAAATAGTCGTAGCGAAGAGAATTAAGAGTATGTAAGTTCACAGTAATACGATCCTCTAATTGTCCCGCCAAAACCAGCAAACATATTTGACGCAGCAACACGCCGCATAATTTTGGACTGGCAATCACTGCATGCTAGCACAAGTGCGTTTAACTCTGCAAGATGGCGTAAGCCGGATGTTCCGTTCCCCGTCAGCACACTCATCAAGTGTCTTTTAAACGCTTAATGATTTTGGCTTATCTTTAAAGGCAAACCAATGCAAACGGATATCTACAGTCTGGTTTCAATTGTTGCGAATGTCATAAAATTATGATGGCGTCCTACCGATTCTGCATTTCTCACCGCCTCCAGAATAGACGTCGGCCATGTAATTTGTTCCATAAAGGAAGCGATGACACTACCGAGATTATGTGATCTGTCTGAAGTACGTAGTTAGTGGCAATGTATTTTTCACTTAACACTTATCAAGCATAGTTTGTGCATTAAAGGGGCTGTGTTACAGTACATTGAATGCTTAATTGAAATGGTGTAGTTCAAATTCAGACCAATCATGTGTATAGTTGGGGACAGAATAAGTCCACATGGGAATTTCCCCACAATGAGACAATAAATATATTCTTTACACATTTTCACCCCTCTATGTTACTAATTTTAGATGAAATGCAAAATTTACTTGCATTAGGCAGTTGACAAGTGATTTCCATAGGTCCCTTCAGGTGGCTATCAATGATGGACCTTCAATGAAAGTTCATTTTGCACAGTGGCGACTATATTTCCCGGGAATTTTACTGCTTATAAGCAAAACAAGATTATGCGCTACTTAGCTCATCAAGTCTAGCATCAATGAGTATTTATGGATTTGCCGGAGAAAAAGACAGGTGTTGACACAGACCTCGAGGCAAAATATCCCACAATATTGTGAACATGCAACCAAATCGTTAATAGACCGGTGAGGTAAATGTCTGTCATCACAAAAATATTGGATGCTATAATGTGCATCGAATAAGTCTGTCGAATGAACCAGCCTGAATAACTTTTTCAGGCCCATCAATGTCATTTTGTGTGGCACCTCCTCTTACCAATTGGTAGTACCTTGATTTTGTCGACGTACTTTGAATGACGAATACCACTGACTCCATTCACCTTCATCGCCTACCGGAAGCCTATACGTGTCTCTCAAATGCACCGCTTGAGAGACTCTTAGTAGAGAACAAATGAGAGCTTCAAATTATTCGGAAGGCTGTGTATGCTTATCTTGATACAAAAAGCATCATTTTAACCTTACTTGTAGTGGTGTAAACAAAAACCAAGTGTGGCCATCAATTCCACCTAATCAATTCAGCAATCTGCAAAGAATTTTACAGCATATCGAATAACAAAGTTATAGGAGCAAACCAGGCGAATCACCGCACATGCATTGGAGGACTCTTTAAAACTGCATTTAGAACAAGAATGACTCGCATTGGGATTATTTCAAGGAGGAAAAATTCAACTGGTGCCTGTTCTCTTATGTAAAAAACATTCTTGCAAGTTCTGCAAGCTCTTCTTTCAAAGAAGTGTTCCATCCAACCTAATCCAACTCCATTACTGGTCATTATGCTGTGCTCAAAACTAAGGTGGGTGCCAAAAGTTGACCCACTCTTAGTGGTTCACTGGGTGTGGATCATCACAAACCATGCTGTCTGCATCAGATGCTGAAGTCAACCCATCGTGCTCCTTTCGATCTGGTCAACACTACGGTTCATCTAAAGCAGTGGCACTCGATGCAACAAGTTGTTATAAATCGCCACAGGAATGGGAGGACTGTGGGTTCGGAAAGAATGGGGAGAATTTTGTGTCTTTAGTATGCCACTGCATTGTGCAGAAGGTGAGCACATGGGTGGGCCCCAATCATCAATTGGCTACATAAAATGACGAAAAAAATGTACAGATGCACTTCACAGAAACAGATTTTCCAAAATAGAAGGAAACGAACTTGGCCATATGCGGGTATGTTTCTACGCTTTAATGTTTTGTCACTCCGTGCAATTGGAAAGCCTCCTTATTCAGTAAATAAACATTTTAGGAAAGTGCAGACTATTTGCCGACAACCAGAGAGTTGATGAGCCTAACCGTTTGATATTACCCAAATACCTGCAGAGACGGACTTTCCAAGGCTTTTCGACGACACTTTGAATAGCATCACCGACACTCCAAAAAGCACAGCCGACACCACACTGGAAGTTATCTCACCTAGTCGGTACGGAAAATTACCTCCTCCTCCTACTAGCTTCGTCAGATTCGTCTACCGTCTTTTCATCCCTCTCCACCTCCATTGCATCGACCACTCCACCATACTCCAGGGTTTTAGACACCTCAAAAAGATCCGCTTCCACTTCCAGTGCAGACTCATCACCTGAAACTACAGCTGCGGAGACGCAATAAGCGGCATGTGTAAGGGGTAGAAGAAGGCAGATCAGGTTCAAGAATGTTTGCAGAAACTGTTGAATTCTAACGTCGCATGTTTTTTACGTGTTTGAAGTGCTTTAGTCAAGATCATTTTATCCACTTGTGCTGTACTTACGGGTTTGCATTGGGAATGATCCAGCCTACAGGTTGAACACTCATTTGGTTGCAATTTGTCACAGAGCATTAAACTAGCAGGCTTAGATCTATTTATTAAACATCTTGCCTGGTAAATGAATGCCACCATTATTAATGCAAAATAACGCATGAGTGGATTGGCGTCCAGTTCATCTGACATTTGACGTCAGACGGGAACATTGAGGACTGACGTTGAGGAAATAGCAANGAAACGCACCTTCGTTGTCTCAATAGCAATCCTTGTGGGTGAGTCGCTAGATTCTCTAGTCATTTCCTATCCTGCACCACGCTTGCTGTGCCGCGCGTGCTTTGCATACCTCTTCCATGCCCTTGTAATTCCCAACTAAGCTGTTAAACCAGGAAATTTGCTGATGTATACCAACTTGCTCAAGATCCGCACCCCAAATTGGAAGCACTACAGCGCTGTACGGAAGACTAGACTCGGCTGGATCTGACTAGATTGAACTGGATCAGAACAGATAAGATTAGCCACCTGGACTAGACTATGGTAAGCTTGGGCAAAGTAAGAAAGAAGGTAGACAGGGCCATTTAATCTATTGTGCATGTTTCACTTGCGAAAGCGCCTTATACGGTCGCATTGAAGTCAACCCAAACGCTCCAATTTGACTAGCCCAATCGGCTAGACACAACTCCATGCCATGTGAACTGAGGACTCCTCTTTCTTTTTTCCCTCGCAAAGGCATTAGAATCCTAGCTGTATACATAGGAAGCAGGACGAACGGCGTCCTCCAGATAAGTGGAGAGGAGCTCTCCTGTCCACACATCCTTCATTATGCCCCACTCCAACGCATCTTCCATGAATGGCTAATTGGCCACTTACTACACTCCACATGCTCTCAAGTATTGCCCCTTGCATAGCGTCCCACCATTTGTGCTTCATGTTCATAGCTATTCGTGCTCTCCTCCAAAAATTACACAAATCTCAGTTAAATTGACACGCTTAGGTTTAGATTTCTACCGCGCGCCACTTGTGGACCAAGATCTTACTTTGAAGGGAAAGCGGTTCGTTTAAAGGAAGGGTATTAACACTCTTGTGCAAATGTGAAGTGGTAGCGTTATCTATGAGACGCTCGTTTTATGCTATTGGAAGCCACTACCTTGCTTCCTTCAATTATCAGATCTAAGAAGGGACCACACAGAAGCCTATCCTCGCTAAAATAAACTCAACCGCCTTTGTTTCTTCGTGTAAACCGAAGTGGAGAAAATCAGACAGGAGGGCCAGAAAGAGGAATGGCGATAAAGCCCGGTGATTCATTTGGTGAGTGCAAGGAGACAGCGGTCTACTAGAAAGGGAATTTATGCGAGTTGCTTCAGTGGCACCGATGCAATATTCGCACATCAATACCGATCCATCAAACAGTGCTGCTGACGAAGACACCAGGTGAGATCACAACATTAATCAAAACTAAACGAAGCTTCACCGAAGGTGAATGCTGTATGCAAGGACGAAACGGAATTAGTGTTCCAGTTCCATTTTTATTCCTCTGACTGGCCATTGTGACAGCGCTACTGGTGCGCCTCAACTTTCCTCTCTCCCCTCTCACCCACCTCGTTGTGAAATCTCACTGGCCCAANGATCTAAGAAGGGACCACACAGAAGCCTATCCTCGCTAAAATAAACTCAACCTCCTTTGTTTCTTCGTGTAAACCGAAGTGGAGAAAATCAGACAGGATGGCCAGAAAGAGGAATGGCGATAAAGCCCGGTGATTCATTTGGTGAGTGCAAGGAGACAGCGGTCTACTAGAAAGGGAATTTATGCGAGTTGCTTCAGTGGCACCGATGCAATATTCGCACATCAATACCGATCCATCAAACAGTGCTGCTGACGAAGACACCAGGTGAGATCACAACATTAATCAAAACTAAACGAAGCTTCACCGAAGGTGAATGCTGTATGCAAGGACGAAACGGAATTAGTGTTCCAGTTCCATTTTTATTCCTCTGACTGGCCATTGTGACAGCGCTACTGGTGCGCCTCAACTTTCCTCTCTCCCCTCTCACCCACCTCGTTGTGAAATCTCACTGGCCCAATTCCCATTCGCACCCACATACGCACCAGCATGCTCACACTCGGGGTCATTATGTGGCTGAGCTTGGTGCAACGTAAGGGCTCAGGCCTCTCAGTTTTGTGTTAGTGCCTCGCAAGAGATCTGACNAGATCACAACATTAATCAAAACTAAACGAAGCTTCACCGAAGGTGAATGCTGTATGCAAGGACGAAACGGAATTAGTGTTCCAGTTCCATTTTTATTCCTCTGACTGGCCATTGTGACAGCGCTACTGGTGCGCCTCAACTTTCCTCTCTCCCCTCTCACCCACCTCGTTGTGAAATCTCACTGGCCCAATTCCCATTCGCACCCACATACGCACCAGCATGCTCACACTCGGGGTCATTATGTGGCTGAGCTTGGTGCAACGTAAGGGCTCAGGCCTCTCAGTTTTGTGTTAGTGCCTCGCAAGAGATCTGACAGTGTAATGAATGTAAGCTTCGACACTGTCCAGCAAACTCATTAAAATTCCCTTATTTCAATCGACGGTAGGCATTACAAATGAATGCTACCTCTGCTCATAACTGTGCCCTATTCAGAAAACTAATGATGCAGCACTGTTGATAAATGGTAACTGCACTTGCACAAAAAGTCCGCGAAGCATGCGATTTCTTAAAGTTGTCAAACAAACTTACATTAATGTCACCAGGACCGAAGTTTGGACCCAGAAATAGTGGCGTGCCTGGGGATCGACCATGACAGAGTCTGCGAGTCTAAGTTGGTTAGATAGAGTCTCCTTACGGTAGCAGTTTCACACGCACTAACTCGGTTGCATATGCTGACGAAAAGCATTATGGGTTTCTTCCAACCCCATCCAGATCCCTTGAGATGCCCTCGTTACCAACATTCCATTGTCTCACTTCTTTTAAGGCTTGATGCGTAGCCATAGTCCCCGTGCAGGTTCACGACTCTATCTGGTGTCAAAATTTCAAGTTAATTCGAGACATTAACCAAGACTTTAGATCAGCAAACGGGAGTGTCTAATTTCCAATTTCGAAACGTAATCCAGTGTTGACAAAAAATGTAATGTGTCTTACCTAAGCTGGTGTGCGATTTGACGGCACGGCTAAAGCACTGCTCTCCAAATCATCTGTTATAAGTGAATTTAAATCAGAATAAGAACTGCAGCCCATTTGCTCCTGCAAGTGTTTCCTGATGCCCTTCATTGAGATGTTGGCTGTTTATGGTCTGTCAATATGTAGAAACCCCATTTTTGCAAAGTACTGTTTGCTAGTACACCAGTACCATTGAATTCTTTACATCTGTGTTGAGATCGTTCTGACCAGAATTGTCGTGCAAGGCGACCCTGACATAGACAAAGTGCAATTCGGAACAGCAACTGCGACCGATTTGATAAGTTTTGGAACTCGGCTACTCGTTATCTTCTGTCCTGTTTTGTTGAACCTCTCAAGTCATGCAGAGATGAGCTAGGTTTGCTCGATGTTTGTCTTGATTTACTGCTTCCTCCCCTTTCGTTTTAAATTGAGCTGTTTTAGATGGTACGCTCGTACCTTCCATTTATATTTATGTTTCGTCTTGCTATGCAAAGCAAACAACGTGTACCTTTGAGATGTTGGCTGTTTATGGTCTGTCAATATGTAGAAACCCCATTTTTGCAAAGTACTGTTTGCTAGTACACCAGCACCATTGAATTCTTTACATCTGTGTTGAGATCGTTCTGACCAGAATTGTCGTGCAAGGCGACCCTGACATAGACAAAGTGCAATTCGGAACAGCAACTGCGACCGATTTGATAAATTTTGGAACTCGGCTACTCGTTATCTTCTGTCCTGTTTTGCTGAACCTCTCAAGTCATGTAGAGATGAGTTAAGTTTGCCCGATGTTTGTTTTGACTTACTGCTTCCTCCCCTCTCGTTTTAAAGTGAGCTGATTTAGATGGTATGCTCCTACTTTCAATTTATATTTATGTTTCACCGCAATATGCAAGGCAAACAACGTGTTCCTTGCATGCATTTTAAGCTGTAGACTGGCTGTGGAAGTCAATTCGCACTAGGAGAAGAGGATGGATGGCCAACTACATTATGTTACGACACTGTGACCGACATCCAAGCTAACTGAACTTTGATGGTGAAGATGATGCCGAACGCTGGTGCAGGAGATGGACTATAAGTTGTAGCATGGGCACAGCAACGCTCATCCTTTTGTAAGACCTCTTTTTAAAGGCAGGGTTTAGCTGTACGGCCCATTAAAATTGCGCCCAAGTCTCTTACAACTAACCTCCAATGTTCCCGATGCACTGTTTCTGTTTTGGGGAAGAAAGTGGCTTGTCATGCCAGTAATGTTTTGCCATTTCACACATTTGCATTCACACAGAATCTGCTTGAATATTGTAAAACACATAACCATTGCGATTGCTTATCACTTTTATCCACTGCCCTATTTTCGGAAGCTGGCATGCAGGAAAGTGGATGAAAAATTTGATAGATGGAAATGAATGGGGGTAGAAATATGTTGAGGAAGTAGATTGAATCTAGAATTACAAACTGTTTCTACAAATAAAGTGCCTTGTTTTGTTGTTCTTCTCATCATTCATCCATCTATGCATGAGATATTTGCTCTGGGTCCTGTGTCCATCCGGTCGGTTGATCGTCTTCATGATAAGGTAATTACAGCACCGGCTAGTTGTAGTCGTCACCCTTGATTGACTGAGTGGTGCAACTTCCAACACGAAGTGGAGGCAAGTGATAAGTTTAAGACAAAATAGTTAAATTACTCGCGATGAAATCGCTCAACTTTATACATTAATAAGCGGGGAAATAAAACAAGTGCCACAGCCTTGTTTTTGGCACTGATGCAGAAGCATCTACGAAAGTAAAGATATTTGTAGGAATGAATTACCTTTGTACGAATGCCTTTTTCAATCCATTTACATTGAGACCGGTCGAAGGCGAAATTCTCTTCAGGAGGCAGCAACGATCATCATGCCGATTTCACTGTCCCTATGCATTAAAGTGAATGCACAAAATATCATTAGTTAATTCTAGGCCGNTGATTGTCAAAGACCTTTAAGCGATCTACAACTGCACTGTTTCTGCAAGACAGTTGTGCACTTTCTGCAGCTAACTAGTTTTTGTTTTGGAGAAGAAAGTGTAAGAAAATATTTGGTGCAAATACTACAATATTTCATGGCTCGTCATGCCAGTTACGTTTTGCCGTTTCACACAGAATCTGCTTGAATATTGTAAAACGCATAACCATTGCGATTACTTCTTATCACTTTTATCCACTGCTCTATTTTCGGAAGCTGGCATGCGGGAAAGTGGATGAGAAATTTGAAAGATGGAAATGAATGGGGGTAGAAATGGGCTGAGGAAGTAGATAGAATCTAGAATTACAAACTGTTTCTACAAATAAAGTGCCTTGTTTTGCTGTTCTTCTCATCACTCATCCATCTATGCATGAGATATTTTGCTCTGGGTCCTGTGTCCAACCGATCGGTTGATCGTCTTTATGATAAGGTAATTACAACACCGGCTAGTTGTAGTCGTCACCCTTGATTGACTGAGTGGTGCAACTTCCAACACGAATTGGAGGCAAGTGATAAGTTTAAGACGAAATATTATAATTGCTGGCTCCAAAATCACTCAATTTTATGCATTAATAAGAAAGGGGATAAAGCAAGTGCCACAGCCTAGTTTTTGGCACTGATGCAGAAGCATCTACGAAAGTAATGATATTTCTAGGAATGAATTACCTTTGCACGAGTGCCTTTTTCAATCCGTTTACATTGAGACCGGTAGANTTTTTGGCACTGATGCAGAAGCATCTACGAAAGTAATGATATTTCTAGGAATGAATTACCTTTGCACGAGTGCCTTTTTCAATCCGTTTACATTGAGACCGGTAGAAGGCAAAATTCTCTTCAGGAGGCAGCAACGATCATCATGCCGATTTCGCTGTCCCTATGCAGTAAAGTGAATGCACAAAGTAGCATTAGTTAATTCAAGACCAATGTCGGCCCATTCCCTTTCGCAATTACCTTGTTCCCTCGAGGCAAAACACTCTCTCGTTCCACATTCCATCACCGGGGCACGCAAACTTACTTTATTTTTGCTCCTGCAGTAAGTCAGGAAAGCCGTATCCGCCTTTAATTCGATTTGATTATTTGCCATCAAATCATTTAGAGCAATTTGCGTTGACTACCATTACCCAATGAAACAAAATGTAGGCAGAGCAGTTATGAGATAAAGCACATGATATCTTGACTTCGCTCAAATGTCTGGTCATCGTAATTCATTGCCAAGATTTCGGAAACTGGTGAATTCACCCTTCTTTAATACTTTATTCTCAGCATTCAAGAACTGCATTCCATTGTTACGGTGGTGCCCATGCTTAACCATGGCTACAGTACAACGCTGAAATGCCATCTCGTATGCTGGTTCACCGCACAAGTGCTACTGATTAGCATTCAATAGAGCCGATATTCGGCTCTGAAAGCCAGCAACACGAAAATGTTGGGTGCCGGAGAGAGGCAACGCATGGTAGACATGACCAAAAATAACCCGTTGCTTGGATCAATTTGTGCGCCCTAATGGGCAGATGGCCTTCGTTCTATACTAGAGTTTGGTCTCCGTTAGCCTCAATAACACCTACTGCATTTGGGTTGGCTTTTTGATACATTCCACTGTCAGTGGACATTGCCACCTATGTCAGCTATCGGTAATGCTTCCTATCCCTTAACCCTTCATCCAACGCACCTTTCCCCATCTGTACTCCTCTTTGCCTTACTCAGCATGCACATCACTCATTTCCACGAAGTCTGCATAAGCTTTGGTGACTTTACTTTGTTTTAACGCATCATTAGAAATGCATGGTTTGGAAGAGCTAAGGTGTGGTAAAAAAGCAGACTGCTTGGAAGTTGCAGGGTATATCCTCCCACCGAATTCGTAATTGAGTAGAAGGGGGCAAGCAATGCTAAGAACTAGAGGATTACAAAAAGCACCAAGTAGTGTTGTTGATCAACAAATGGCAAGCAAATTACTTTATTTCATGAACATAAATGCACTTCGTTAAGCGATTTCACATTATTGCTGAAAGTCTCTAGTTTTCACATGCAGAGCCCTTGCAATGCGCAACAACTCGTTCACAACGTGACATCGACTCATTAGTTTGCAACGTTGTTATCTACTCAATGATCGTGCTGGGTTGTCGCATATGGTTGCATTATTTTGCCACGGTGGAGTGGTAAGTCGGTAACTTGCCCTTTTTCTGCTTAAATGGGCGTTGAGGCGCGCGGAGTTGTGGTTCACGATCCGATGGATCACCCGAGGTCTTATAACTTTCACAACTGACTTCGTGACGTCAGAGCCACAAGGAGACCGTGCCCGAAACCGCTATCAATAGCAAGAGCAGAAACGAGATTTTGGTTCCCATCACTTGGTGCCGTATGCAGCATTCATTCGACTTATTATTCATGCATTCCCTTCGTTTAGTCAGTTCCTTTTTCCACACATACGCCATGGCAGCACTGCCACATTACTGCCCTGTTGAGGTGATGCGCTGACACCGACCGCCATTCCGCCCTGCCATCTCTGTCTTGCCGCAAGGCAAGGGCTGCCTTAATGCAAGTTAAAGTCCTTTCCGGTTGATCACACTGAGTGGTGTCTTCCATTATAAAAATCAAATCACCGGGTTCGGTGGGTGGGTGTTCCGAGTTTAATCCCACTGTCGATAGTTGAAGCATATTTTAATGCTAGCTGCCGTTGTCCTTATTCGATAATAATTTTGTCGAATTAATGCCTATTATAATAGGCACTGAGCCTGCACAAGCGCAAGGAGCTTAAGAAGCAACATTAGGCTGGCTTGCATAGGTGACAAGTATAAAGCAGAATTTATTGAGAAGCAGTATAAGTAGGAATAACATCTTCTGAATTTTAGACTCAGAAATTATGGCGCAGTTGGCTTTTAATTTGGCCGTATATTTTAAAGTGACCTCCTCAGCAGTTGAATGCTTCCATGCACCATATATCTGACAATATCTAGCCTTGACAACTCACAATTTGCACGCATGCACATCATCATGTATAGGCGCGTGCATTAACGCATCGACGCCTGATCTGCTTCACCAAGGCTGAAACAAGAGATCATACATTTTAGCAGCCCTTCAATCAGCGTGCTGCATCATTGCAGCATTGGGCAGAGCACTGCAACTTCCCCGGGGCTGAAGGAAGGCATAACACGCAAACAGATTGCATGCATTTGTATTTGCCAGGGAGAGAAAATTGGATCACTGCTATGGCTTGGAAGCCAGCCTACTCAACAAAGGCAAAAACAGTCGACTAAGTGTCCATTACGGAAACTAGAAGTTATGCAAACAACATAGTCCCTAGCCGTTTAGGCATCTTGTCAGACATTCCCATTTTCAATCGCCTGCTTCAGCCATCACAACGTAAATAGTGCTAAAAGTAAACACCCACGATCCAGCCGAGGAACCAGGTAACCACAGGCTCGAGTAAAGGGGCGGTGTGCACTAAGCTGCCTGAGTCAGGCGACATGTCGTGACGAGTGTCTCATGTGGAGGCAGCCAAATATGGACATGACGTCATTTTGACGACAAGGTTTTGATTGGCTCATACCATCCAATAAGGGGCCGCGTTTGGGTTCCATTTCCACTATTTATTGGCCATAGAGGGAAATCCAGGGCAAAATAATCTGCCTTTGAGGAGACGTCTTTCCATTGTTATTCATTCCGGTTTTGTGTCCATGTATGTAGCTTCCCATGCAAATATGCCTTGCAAAGTGATAAAGGGCAACTTAAGCAAGTATAGCGTCATCAAGTAAATTCACTTGCCAAAATCTTTTGTTAAAAATGGGGCTGGGAACATCTGAACCATGGATGCTCGACTCCACAGAGGCATTACAAATTTGTAAAATAATCTCATTCAAATAGCGCTAACAACGTGATGTAAAGATTGGGCTTGGCTGTGTGGTATATTTAATGCCCAGAGGATCAGTAGGAATTGAAACTATATGCGGAATGTTATTTAAACCAACGCACTCCTTTTTAATGCAATTCAACCCATATCCAAATACTGGCCCCAAAATTTGCTGCTAGTGAAGTTCAAGGGCATTACATCATTTATTGCAATGAAAATGATCTGGAAACCAGGTGTGGCGACATTCGCTAGAAATTCTCAACACCAAATTCGTGTAGATGTGGGTCGCTTCATCTAACAAGGCGACAATACAGTGATTACCAAGTGATTACTAAGCTGTGCATTGTAGAAGCCAAAATGGTGTGAAGTTGAGTTTGCTTAGCGTCTTATCTGAGCCGCTCCACAACATCTGCAGCTGATTCCGATTATACGGTCTCAGATCTGATAAGTTTGAGGAGCAACCACCACCTTTGCTTCCACTTACTTCCTCGTGAGCAGTCTCCTTTGCTTAGCCGTCTTGACGAAATTCAGATTATTGCCTCAAGATGGGCTATGCAATCGGCAGTGTAAATCAGACATGAATAACCTCAAGGTCTACTAAAATTTGCCGGTAAAATTTGTGGAATAGGAGGCTAGCCTAAAAGCNCTGATAAGTTTGAGGAGCAACCACCACCTTTGCTTCCACTTACTTCCTCGTGAGCAGACTCCTTTGCTTAGCCGTCTTGACGAAATTCAGATTATTGCCTCAAGATGGGCTATGCAATCGGCAGTGTAAATCAGACATGAATAACCTCAAGGTCTACTAAAATTTGCCGGTAAAATTTGTGGAACAGGAGGCTAGCCTAAAAACCTGCCACTAACTGCCCTTCTAGCCTCGGTGCCTCACACATGAAAAGGCCAATGTCTGCCTTAAAGACTCCAGCACAGACGTCCTCTCGCTGCATTATTTAAGTGTCTTAGCGCATTGAGCACTAAACCCAGCATTGAAGACTTTTGATTTAACCTTCAAAATAAAGCAGGACTTTGCTGTATGCATTCGGTCGAAAGGAAATTCAATGCCACAACTTGGTGCGCAGCCTAAATTTTTAAAATGAAAAACGGCGTTGTTGACATGTTGGCTGCAATTGAACTCGCGCAGGAGGGGTACGAAATTCGAGGTGGCACATATACCTATTCAGCGCTTGAAGCTCAGACAATTTCTATTTTAGCAGTTGCGAAGGGGCGATTCATCATCCCATTTAATGACACAGGCTACTTCTGGAAGGGTAAGCCCCAAAAGCTAAGTGCTACATCTTAGTGTAAGGACCCCATAAACATCTTTTAAATGGATTGATGAAATACAGCAAATAGGGTTTGACAATGAGCTCATAGAGTCTCGGAATACGGCTGAAGTTGTTTCGTAAGGCAGACCAACTCGAATCACACCTAGCGCGTATGATTTGCTGTTTCTGTGCAGCATTGCATGCAGTTTCGTTGGAAAGCTTAGAGCCTATAAGGCGTGAGGTAGAAGCAGCTTCACATTGAAAGCTCTGGATACCAAAAAAGATGTGTCTCTTGCGCAAAGAAGCACATCATAACCATCTCAATTGAATAGCGAAGATATTGCTTCCTTAAATGCCAACAGATAAGTTTTGGGCATCTATGTTATATGGATAGTGTTCCTTGCCTGCTAACGTAGGTATCTTGACAATATCACAAGGTGAAAAGCTTACAAAGAGCTGCTTTGTCTTACACCTATACCCTTCGAATTTGGGGCATACCTGGTTCGTCGCATCAGAATAAACTCAAAAAATCGCCGTCGTACTGATAAAACATAGTGTCCGATGTTCCCGAGGGCTTAGTGACCACTCGCAATCCTCACAACGCTGCAGTGGCTGCACCTCTAAAACACGAAACATGTTTCACCTTAAATTATGATGACGACTTATACGTCTGATATAATGGGTTTGCCTTAATTGCTCCTTGACGCCTTCCTATTGGACTAAACTCATCCAATTGTTGCAGTAGTGGGCCACGCAAAATTGTCATCTCTCGCCAGTTTGGTACTAGCGAAGGCGTTGACACGCATTTATGCGACAGACAAGCAATCCTCAGAGCGACAGTTGGTTCGCGAGCTACGAGTAGAAGAGCCTTCAGTGTTAACCTGGTTACCGCTGTTTGCATTGTGGCTGTGTGGGTTTGTGGCACCGTCAAAGCAATCAATCAACCAATGCAATTCCTGATTAAAATGGTGGAGGAAGTGGACAGCAAACCTAGCTAACGGGAGCAGCTAAGATAGACATTAGCTGATGGTGCAATTATTTTTATAAGTCATTTGGTTTTACATTTTGAACAAAATTTAGAAAGATACTCATGAGTGTAGAAGCAATGCAATTTGTGGTTAGTTCGGGAATTACTATCACTAAGAACAGCGAGCATCCAAAGGCACCTTCAAGGTGAGCTGCTTTTGTTGTGCCTGAAGTGATGCTGCCAAAAGACGTGTTTTAAGGACGATACAACAGCCATCGCAATGTCAACACCACCGCTAGCACAACTGACTACACATTAACCATTGACCTTTGGGCGCAAGTTGCAACTTTGCATCTCTCATTCGTTCATCAACCATTACATTCCATCTTATCGTCAGTCAATCTGCCCAGTCCTCATCCCGCATGGTTTTTCACATTTCATCAGGCGTTTTGCCTTCAAAGACATGCATCTTCTTTACCGCGATTCTCACTGACATGGAATCTGACTCGCACTGACTTTTGATTGGATTGGCATTACACACGCGCTGAAATGTACTAGAGCAATATAATGGGTGGATGATGAATGAATGGATCACTCTGTCCTATAGAAGTTACATTTTAAGTACTCACATGCCCGTAATAAAAGAACTAAATATTAAAGGTAATAGAATACATCCACGAAACATTCGTTACAAGCAGATGACTGTCCTAGGGAAGGCTGTAAGTAGTAAGGGCCCTTGTGCAACTTACTTACGAATGTGGCAAACCCAGTCTAGGCTTAATAGTGACAATGGCGAGAAGTGGAATGAAGTATTTGTTGCCAGCAGCAGTAGTTATAGACTACTTAATGGAAGATGTCACTGATGCATCATTTTAAGCCCCTCAGTCGTGTTCCATGTTCCCATTCTCTGCCTTCCCGCGCTACCTTCTCGACCTGCAGTCAAATATATCTGCAGTGGCTTAAGGCCATTGACACTGAACAGTAGAAACGATGAAGTTGCGACCCAAAGAATTAACTGCTTGGTTCCATCACTCACTTAGGGAGGCACAGTGTATGCGGAAGAAGAGCACTGAACAGTCGACTCGGTGGCAATCACAAGTCTTCCGTGTGCCATGTTGTTGTCTGAGATCTTAAAAGTGAGAATGTCATTGTGATACCCATAAGGACAACATGCTGCGCAAAGCAGTACAAAGCGATTACCGGTCCCAACGATGACTCCTAGCAGTGGTGGTGGTAATGTTGAGGTATGAATGGTTCATTAAACTTACGGGATGCTTNCATCGGTCCCAACGATGACTACTAGCAGTGGCGGTGGTAATGTTGAGGTATGAATGGTTCATTAAACTTACGGGATGCTTAAACGATGAAAGAAGAAAAACAACCTATGGAGGCAGTCGCAGTTGGCGAAAGAAAGGAGGTTTAGCACGTCTTCCATTTCTTTCTGTATAAACGCTTCTAAGATGGTCTCCAATCACAAATGTGTAAATTAGGTTTTACTGATATTTGCGCTGCAACTCCGCAGAAAGTTTTGATGCATTGGGGCGTAAATTGTCCCTTATCAATGCCTAAACGTTAATTGTAGTTAAACCGGGCGCTGCCATTAACACGCAAAATTAAAGCAGAAAACTATTTGTGCAATTGTATCGGTGTAGTCACTACTTACCTCATCCTACTTGAGTGTCCGTTTTAACTAGTTTTTAATCCATCTGCCCATTTGAATCGCGGAGGCTAGCCCCATGCATGGACTGGCATCTCGGACAGCAAAATTAGTCACGAATACAGACAAGTGCCTCATGCGCAGCACCGAGTGTGCCAAATAGGGCAGCCAACACAATATCACGCAGTCTAACGGCTTTCCCATGCACTCGCTTTCTTAGCTGTTAAAGTTGCGCGTACAGTCCCTGCTTGTCTGTTGACGTTTTCACCTGAAGTGCCTTGTGGTGTGACGCTCCGAAGTAAACGGCGAACAATGACTTCTGTTGCTAGCGTTCTTGTCCTAGTTTCACTGAGCTCTCACTGCAATGCTTTCCTAATGGTAGGAAGTGTTTTAGCCTTTTATTCATTTTGCGATGCCTCAAAAAGGCTCTATTCGTGGAAGTCAAGGAAAGACGCTTATCGCTTATAAGGCAGTTTGAGCCCATTTCGGTTATCTATTCCCACATAGGCATCTGTAGGTGCCGCACGCTAAACTGTTTTTTTCATTGCATTTGAGCTCAAATGATTGGCAGCAAGAATGATTTGATATTGCGGGAGTGTTCGCTGCCTGATGTACAAATAGAGGCACAGCCACCATCCATCTCGGTGTCAAAGGCTACACCTAGGAATGTCCATGGATCTGGCTGAGTTGTTTCCATCTATCGGATACAAATGAATGCGCAGCATGGTGAGTGTTGGACAACCGAATCCCCTTTTCCATACGTGATTTCCTTTAGTCGAATTGCTACCGGAATCTGTAGGTGCCGCACGCTAAACTGTTTTTCATTGCATTTGAGCTCAAATGATTTGCAGCAAGAATGATTTGATATTGCGGGAGTGTTCGCTGCCTGATGTACAAATAGAGGCACAGCCACCATCCATCTCGGTGTCAAAGGCTACACCTAGGAATGTCCATGGATCTGACTGAGTTGTTTCCATCTATCGGATACAAATGAATGCGCAGCATGGTGAGTGTTGGACAACCGAATCCCCTTTTCCATACGTGATTTCCTTTAGTCGAATTGCTACCGGCGCGGAAAATGAGCTCGGTTAACAAAAGTCCCGAGTGTCAACTAATGCATCGCCATCAGGCATCCCGAGTTGGAAACTACACTCAAGCCGGAGCGTGTAACCGTCTCCTCATGCTAGCGCATCAGCTTCAACATGTAACGATGCCTCCACAATTCAGTTTCGTATTGAGAGTGTGTCTGCTCTTCCTTTCTGACTTATCAATGCTCTCTCTTCGCCTTCCATGCTATTTAGCTGATCAGCCGCTTTTCCTGGCTCTCAACAACTCAAGGAGACTGATACAAGCCGATCATGAAACAGTGTTGAGCAAGCGGTCATTACTTTCGCAAATTCTACGTCAAATTGGAATTATGCAAGTCTCTAATGACTAAATAATTTCGATTTCTAAGAACGGGTACAAGACTGACAACAAATCCTGTGAAGACATAGCCAATAATGCATAGACCTGCGAATTATACTTTGGTTTGTAGAATGTGGTTCCTTTACCCGCGACATATTTGGGTTTCTTTTTCTTTCTCTCTGCATGAACTAACTCTTATCCTCGGCCGAACCCGTAGGTATGCCATAGCTATGACACAAATACGGCCTTTGACAAACTTGAATTTAAACAATTGAGGGACCTCAATTGTTTATCAATGCATTGGTTGCTATTCGTTAAAAATCACATATAATTGCAGTACAGCTGCATATCTTGCCATTTTAATTTGCTTTCCACAACACACAGGCATGAAAAGCATAATAAATTTTGTGTTGTTATAAAGCAGTGGTATAGTAATTCATATATTGCTGGGCTGTGCTCTTTGGTGGAAAACATCAACTGGACACTAATTACGTGGCTGAGGAGCAATTATTTATCATAACGAAGAAAAGGTTTGCGAACGCAGCCGTCCACAACCCACACTCAGTCCCTTCAATTTTAGTGTTTAACACTACTTAAGCTTTGTGGTTCTTCATATTTCCGGTCCTCTACGTGTCACCTCCAAACAACTTCCTAAAATAGCTTTATTGGGAATAACCTCATATAACTTGACCTTTCCCGCCCTCCATTTAGGATGCTCTCGTACCGATAGTGAATAGTGTTTGCCAAGTGCCTAACTTCTATCTGACGGAACTTTGAAGGTCCGGCATACAGCTGCAAGGTACTAAGAAATGCATTTGCATACGATTTCGATTTGATATTCTTACCTATGTATTCACAGATACGTCCCTAGGAGTGCTTTACAAGTCAAGAATGCCAACCCTCCTGCGTTGAGCACCGTGATTATAATCTTCAGATTTGTGCATAGGTCTGCCGTCTCAAAAACGATATCGAATGCAATAAGCAGTCGGATGCTGAAGTCACAGCCACGCTTCAACGTAATTACTCAACCTTTTAGCCGTATGGCTTGCAGCGAGTTGGACCGTCATCGGATTATAGCTGCCTCCGGTTCAACCGTAGCGCGACCTCAAAACGTGGCAATGCCTTCAGTGTATTATCTTCTTTTAGCCAACATGCCATGAACTATACCTCTGGTTAAGGTTCCACGTCACACTGATTCTGACACGTCACACATTTTTTCATACTGGGACTAATATTCTAACATTTCATGGAAGAATGCCTTCGCATTCGACACTGATCAGAATATAAATAACAGTAGAAAGTGCTGGTTGCACATCTTATATTGGGCGTATGCCGAAGTGTAAAGAGCGTAGCTGAACATGAGCTCGTAAGAATAGGGTTGAGGCGGCCGATTGGAGAGCTCTAAAACGCAGATAGCTGGGTGAATAATTGTCACATTTCTGTTTGGATGCTTAATTATATTCGAAAACCTGGTGACTTAGGAATACACGCTTAAATGCCGACCGTGTGGTGGCGCTGTATCACCGTCTGATCTATCCAAACTGCCGATACATTCCGACGAAATGCGATGCTTACTTTATCAATGACAACCAGGCAGCAGTCGATTGGCCTCGCACAGCCAGATCCACTTCATGTGAGGCAGTACATGAACTCCGTTTCCCTGTACAATCACACTGTGTTAATAATAAGAGCTAGGGCATTACCGAGCCATCATTTGCAGCTAGGGGTAGATAAGCTGACACAAAGGTCCCCAAATTCTTTCAAATTTTTGTTGAACTAGCTTCTACTTACATTCTACCCAAATAATTCCTGCAAAATGTCTGCAAGGCAGAGGAAATCAAGGCGGTAACCTAAATGATGATCGTGATCTATGCTTGTTAGAGAAGAGAATGCCTACAGAAATGATGTAACTGCATGTGATTTTTCACTGCCTCCCACGTCTGATAAAATTTGTAGCATTCTAGGCAACACGGACGTGCTTCTACATTCTCCGCTCTCGGGGCTACAAAGGGGTATAGTAAAGCATAAATTGAGGAGGATTCGCTTTGCAGTGCCAAGTGCATTGCTGAAAATCAGAGCACATAGCAAAGTTAATCAGAGGTTATAAGACGCAAACTCACAAACATGCTCACGGATGAAGTGACTGAGGAGTGAGTCGAAGTTCGCGAATGAAACGGAACACAAACTGCATGAATTGTGATTCGCGACTGTTTTATGCAGATTAAAAAGCCATTATGGTAATTTTGGCATGCATGAGTTTATAAAACAGGACAAATATAGCAGCACTGCAGTTTCTCTAACCTTTTTGATGCCATAGGAGCATACCGAGGGTGTTATAAACCCCTGGACAAGTCGGACAAGGCAGCCTTATGCTTGCTGAACACAATGAAAGTACATGAAAAAAGAAAATTGGACCGTGCTGCGATCCGTCTGACTCGTTCACCTGCTAATTTAGTCTTTACTAACTAATTTGAAGCTAATTCTCCTCCACTGCACAAGTTTCAAATCTTCGTAAGCTAACGTCAAACATCCATGCATAAACAAGCACATCCATCCACGGATACAGGTTTTTGTTGTGCATGTATTTATGCACAGAAGCATATGTACAAACAGAAATGAAATCTGCCTACCATGATGATTGCGATCCATGTGTACAAGGCATAAGTTGATGCTTCTGAATATCTCGGAGCATAGTGAACATATGTACACATCCATTCTGTAGGGGAACTTACGGCGGTCTTAGTGAGCGAGCAAGAGATCCGCCTGGGTCTGCCTTTTAACCTAACGTGTGATTAAAGTGCAGAGGAGCAGTGGTCCAACTTTTGGCCAAAACTTTTAGAATTGAGGTCATGCGAATAAAGGTTGCCTCACTTCACCTGCTTCTTCGTTATGTCTTCCAAATGGTAGGCAATTCTTTGATTCTACTTCTTCTCTACGGATCATGGAATCGTTTGCCAAGAGGACCCTTACCATGACGGGCATTTTAAGGGCTTTATTTTCTTCTACCTGTTCGATGATACGCTACCAATAGTGTCTCTTGCAATAAGTGCTCGAGAGTTACTCATCTAGCAGTTGCTACCAAAGAAAACCATCACAGCATATGATGTGTGCGCTGCATCAAATCACTAATTACTCCTGAGATATTCGTCCTGTCTTTCATTAATTAGCCTCAGCTGATTTTAGTGATTTCTACGCAGAACTAGAAGGCTCTTTAGCATTGAAGAGGTTGCCTCGCAGATGCTTGGTGATTTGTCCTTCAACATGGCAGTGGCGAGTACATGCTAAAGGAGAATGTGTGGAGGATGGAAACAATGTCCAAACACTCTTAGTTTTCTTGCACAGAAGCAAAAGCCTATAATAAAGTGGCAATACGAATTATCAAAGGACAGGAAATAGCACTATGTGGCATGCATATATGATGAGGTTAAGGTGTTAACTTAATTCGGAGGCCAAGCATACCATTTTTTGTACCGTTAGACACTAAAAACCTGCTTGTGCTCTCGGGGTTTATGGCGATTTCGAACAAATCCTTGCCTACTTGTACGAACCAAGCATCGCCAATTCCATCCTTACCACCCGTACAGACAAATCTATAACCCTTTATGCACCCACCTTTTTAACTTGCCTTTACTTTTCCATCACCGTTAAATGCCGCAGCTTTAATTTCTTCCAGCATTGTTCTGCAGTTTGGGACAACTTGCTACAACACATTGCCATTACCACAGCCACAAAGCGGTGGATGTTGCGGTCGTGGTGTCAAAGCTGACTGGTGATTTGCAAAGCTGTGGACACTCTCCGATACGACCGCCCAAAGAATGCAATATCAAATCCAGTGGTTTGCTGGAAAAATCTGATGAATAAATCTGACTATTGTGCCCGCATTGACGCTGTGGTAATGGCAATGGGTTGGGGAGTACCATCGTAGAAGCAATTACTACCGCGGCAGATGGCGGCAACAGAATGGTAGAAACGGGTCAAAGAGGATGATAAAACATGGCTTGAATTCGTCAGTAGGGCTGGCGGAGAGTAGAATTGACGCTGCATGGTTTGCAGACAACTGCTTTGGAATGCTTGCCCAAGAGAAAAGAAAAGTATTTTGAAAATGATGCAAGAATACTTTATGATGCATGCAAATAGACGGACCTGCTTCTAAACGACTCAAAATCAGCATAAATGCTGATCAAGTGCCAGTATAAATGCACCCTACCTCTGCCTATGACTGGAATGTGACCAGGCAATAAACCAAGGTTATATGCCTGTTATTAGGTCCAGCTGGCTTACTATTTCGAGCTTCTATGATGCACTGATCAATAGTGATAAAATAGGAACTGTAGGGACAAGGATTGGCTAAGATTAGGAGGCGCCATGTTGAAGTGATAAAGGGCTTTCCCATTCCTTCCTTTGTTTCGTAGGGTGTAATCCATCGTGAGGTCCCGACTCGGAGGCTTTACTTCTACAGCAAAACCATGCCTGGCTGTGGATGCTAATGTGAAGAACGCATAAAGCAAAGGGAGCACCGTAGGCTAGCCATGAAGACAGAACTTGCTTCAATGCGTGAAAAGTGATGGTCCATCTTTCTCTCGTAATGCGATAGCAGAGCAGAAAATGAAGCGCTCCTTCCTTGGCACTAGCGTATGTTCTTCAAACACTGCTTAGACTTCAATCCTTTCATCGTTGTTGACATTAAGCTGATTTGCATGCACTTTGGGTTCCTGTACTGGACGCTGCAAAATTACGGCAACATTTGGAGAGGAAGTAGATGACACTAATGACGAGTTTGCGAATTTGACCACATTGCTTGTACATTGCGTCAACAATTGGAAAACGTGCAGTAGTCATGCAATATTTGTTTTCTTGTTCCCAAACTGGCACAGAAGCAGCTTTTACCATTTGCGATCGAACAGCATGACTAATCAGGTCGTACTCGTACTCGTGTGTTGACTTCTAGTGCTGTTCGGTGTGGGCTTCATCCGATGCTGTGCTTCCAACTCCAAATTAATTCCGTGCGTCACAGTGATTAGAAAGGAGTCAGTGAAGAATAAAAAATCACTTGTACAAATGTGCTGTAGGGGGAACACCACGCCTTGTCGAGTATTCATGATTATTTTCCTATCCCCTAATGCTGTTATCTGAGCATGAGCTGGTTGGACAACTAGGAACAGTAGGGGGGTGCACGGTTCAAATTGAGTAAAGAGGATGGCAAACATGCTTCCGCTACTTGCTACGGATCAAACAACGTCCCGTTTCTGAAGAATACGTTTGCTCTCATACTTGACCAAATTGTGGCCTTGCACCAGGAACGACAGTGGCAGTGATTGGATCTCTCCGGTAACAAATAATTGGTTGGTTTGGAAAAGGGCAAGAAGTGTAGGGGATGAAAAGTAAGGGGTGGAGAGCCGCAGTGGTCACTGTTACATTTTGTTGCGCTTATGCTCGCATAGGCTTTGACGTCATTTAATTTAAAGTGCGCTGCGCACAGATCTAAGACATGATCACCCCTGCCTTCAGCAGACAGATCATTGAGATAAACCAAAAACTGTTTTGAAAATCAACCACTTCATGATTCTCCTTCTATTTGAACCCCCGAATTCGACCCTGTTTGCTCGCCTGATATGATGCAGTTCAACTTTACTTACAGCGTTGCCGCAGCTGTGCACTACGTGCGCTCTCTGATGCCGAGCAACAGTGAGATGTTTTCCCTTGCTGTACTGGCCCACCTATGGTTGCCTGGCTGCTCGATGCAAGAGGCCTCGCTTGCGGGCACGCTACACGAATTTTTGCAAGATTTGCAGGTTGGTTGCTGCTAAATTTNCTGTACTGGCCCACCTATGGTTGCCTGGCTGCTCGATGCAAGAGGCCTCGCTTGCGGGCACGCTACACGAATTTTTGCAAGATTTGCAGGTTGGTTGCTGCTAAATTTGGTATTTTGCCCTACAGTGTTGTCACCTGAACTCAAGTAACCCAGCGTATATGCTTGTCGTGTAAATGTGTCCAACTCCTAAGCGACTTGCATACCACCTTATTTACTGTTGCGATGCAGTGGAGTAGCAACCATTAGTAAAACAACGTCAAGTGTGAGCCATGAATGTGGACAACTGCTAATCCTATCTCTTGTGCTGGACTGGCCATTTGAAATTTGGACCAGGATACAGTGTAAGGGCAATGAATTAGCTTTTGCGATTGAATCAGCCGTCTCATGGCAAAGTAGCGCGTGTTTATTCCTGCCATTATACTTATTCATCATAGCAATTGGTGGTTTTAAGAATAATTTATTGCACCGCGCTTGACATTGATGCACTATCAATCCTGCTTGATTATTTTATTCCAACTGGATATGAAAAGGCACCCAGTTGAACTCGTTCTGTTCTCATGTTATCGCGTTGAAGCAACAGAAGCACACATCACTGAAACTAGCAGAAGAGATTGAAACGGGTTCATTTGCATATGATCTCCCTTGTCTATAGCTTCGAATACAACTAGTTTTGCACATTTGCAGCTTCGAATACAACTAGTTTTGCACATTTGCATTTCCAGAAAAATTGCGCTGAATTATCCAGGATTAAGCGTGTTGCTAAGACCTCTCTTAGCTAGCAATTGTAATTTGGTGAACGAGTGGGTCAACCTCGGCAATCCAAAGGAAACACAACGAGCTCAACTCTACTGGATCTCCTACTACTGTCCAGTGTTGACTTCCACTTCTGTCTTTTTCAACCACCTCGCTGACAGTAGTTGCGATTCACTCACTCCGCCCATCGCTGCAGTCTCTGTGGTAGTTCAACGCACGACCATTCTTCAGGGCATTTTGGTTCAGCTGGCTAGCAACGGCTGAAAACGCGTTGCACTGCTCTACGATGTACATACCACCATCCTTACGAAGTGTCTAACTCATTCAGGTCATGGCGTGGTCATTTACAACAATCAGAGTCCATTATCTAAGGCAGTCAAGGAAATGTCTTGTCGGTGTCACCTCAACGACAAACTTCACAAGTTTGCTGGAGCCACTGGAAGATCATCTGGACGGTTAGTGGGCATTTAGCTTCCTTAGACGAAGTGTCTAACTCATTCAGGTCATGGCGTAGTCATTTACAACAATCAGAGTCCATTATCTAAGGCAGTCAAGGAAATGTCTGAGATTTGACTACCAAAATAACGGTAATTCTTCTGCAATCGACAGTATTAAGGTAAGGATTGCCTTAAAACAATACGGTGTTGCCAAACTCAACGGTTGCTGATCGTTGAAGCCCTAATCCATTTGTGTTATGCTGTTGCTTGGGTCACTCAAAGCTAATTAAATTGGCAAACTTTTTGCAGATTTTATACAGTTTTGTCACCTATTTTGGCTCATGGGTCCACCCACAACCTGCACTTGAAAATCATGAGGGGGATTAAAATGACATCACTTTAACGTAAACACATCGGTTTTTTGCGTATCTTCCAATGCGGACGCAGAAAGTGCTGCTTGCTTGTTCTAGGTTTCAGAACGTGCAAATGGGATCACTGCAGAGCGTGAACCTTTTAGATTGGTGAAATAGGCAATGATCAAGACAGCTGCGAAATGAATGTGCTTTCAATTCGATCGTGTTTTCGCCAACGACAGTCGATCATTACGCTTTAGATTATTAACTGACCAGATAAGGGGTCCAACCCAGACACGGCCAACCTAGTTATACTATGTCCTCATTTACACAAAACAAGGGTTCGTCATGCAATACCTAACTCATTGAATTCTGGCTTGATATCTCATGCTGCAAATCCCTACTTTCGAGGTGTTTGATGAGGCCTTCAGTTTTCTGGCATGCATACTACCCGAAACTATACGTTCTTAAGGTTTTAAAATTTGTTGTAAAGAAAATCAGAGTATGTGGCGTTAATGAAACCCATCACTTCTCTCTGTATCAATTACACCCAATCTGCAGGAACTAATTCCTTAGGTTTTTCGCTACAACTCACAGATTTCCAATGCCAGACCTTTTTGTCGATGATGATTCAAAATGCACAATTGCTTACAATTCATCATATTTTCGCTACTATAACGACGTTGCGCGCCCGGTGGATGAGGTTGTCTATCGAACCTACCTGTTTTGGTTTGCACTATGGGCCACTGAACCGAAGCTAGTACGCCCTATTTCTAATATGTTTTTCATTTTAAGGGGTTTTGGTTTTGATGGCGAACTCGTTTTTTGTAGAGACGCCTTTTCATAAGTCAGTCAAAATGCAGCTAACGCTCTCACTATTTTCTTTCAAAAGAGGCATAATTACGTATGCATCCACCAATTACTCTCTCTGCTTAGCAGAAGACGTTTTGTTCGACATCACTCTCCCATTATTATATTTGTGATGGGAACTTGAATGCAATCGGTCGCTGAAACTTTGGACACGAGGCGGATTATGATAATAGAGTCCGAAATTTGGGCATTTTGTTTTCTAAGTGGGAAGTATCTAACTCCCTTTTGTAATAACCTACACTGTCACTGTTTTAAGCCATTGAATCGAAAATCACTCGGCGAAATCATCCGATAATGGCAGCATGGAGGCGCCCAACTGCAAAGGTTTTGAGGTGAATTGGAAAGTGTACTTCTCTTGAAGAATCGGTGTCGTTGATTCCGCTAGATTGAGTGCGAGCTGTAAAGTGACTGGGAACAGTGTTAGTTATAATAAACCACTGGGAAGTAAAAAAGGCTTACAATAGTGCAAACAAAATTTGCTTAATGTGGAGCCATGGCAATATCGGGAAAAGATGATTGATGATAAAGGCGGACCGATTTTGGCACTAAATCAACACAGAGACAGTGGAAGGTCGGCAGTAAATTATAGCAAAAGGAAAACTAACATGAAATCAAAACATGTGACAGGTGTTCTTTAGGTTCTGATGGATTTTAGGATGAGAGAATAAATATCATGGAAAGCTGTCACCTGTTTTAGTCCCCAAATCAGGCAAAGGCCCTACTGCGTTGTAAATGCATCAAAAATTTAACTCTACGTCAAAGGGCATGACGGTGTTAATGGTAATTTTAAAACGCTATTTAAGGCCACACCTACTACGTAATGGAAGCAAAACCGCACCGAATTTAGAGCTGACGTGGAAAAATGATACTTTGTTGTTGTGCGCAGCTTATAAAACGTGACAACTACGGCCTTCATTTGGCCGAGTACCGTGTCCCCATAAAAATTGAACTGATTGAAAGGATATCGAATGACGCATACCAGTAAACCTTAAGGGCATCGGCACTACTATTGGCAAATCAAGTAATGTTTGAGGTTGCAGCATGTAAATTGGGCACCGTAGTTACTTGCATTACTTCATGAAGACACTAGGCGCCACTTTTCTTCACTTCAAAAGCTTTTAAGCCCTTATTGAGTCCAGTAAGGCAAGATAATTAGTCACTCCTCTCTGACTGCGTCGAAGACAAGCCAAAACCTGGCTGTTCAAATAGAGTGCTAAGGCGTCTCTACGCAAATGTTGCACAATCTATGGAGGCTCTACGAAAATTATTGTCCTCTTTCATGCCAGTATCGGTATCCATGTGCCTGGGCTGCCATTTATGTGGCTTTACACGCTTCAACGCTCTGTATAAACTTGCAGTGCCAAAATTCAATTTTTGGAATTAGGAACGTACAGTGCTGATGGCCTACATTTCCGATTTCGATGCACTGTTAGGATGAATTTGCCCATGGTTAAGTCATATAACCCTCTAGCTACCTTATGCAAAAAGCCGAGCCCAGTTATAAACCAAGCACTCACACTTGAATCCACTTTACTCACTACTGCTATCTACCACAGCTTTGGTTTCGTTGACCATAATTCTCCTCTTCCAGCACAGCCTATCTTATCACCTTGTAATTGTCACAGAGTTGAAGTGATGAGGGGGTACCGCAATGCCAGAACTGACTAGCAGTTATCAAAGCTGTAGACACTGTTCGATACGACTGTTCAAAACGCGTAATGGCATATCCTAAGGTTTAGTGGACAAATTTACTGAGTAAATCTGATCAGTGTGTCCGCATTGACGCTGCCACGCTGTGCTGTTATCTTAGAAGACTGTACCACTGTGGCCAGCGACAATGATAAAAATAAAGGCAAGCTGAAGCGGTTAGTGCATGACTGAGTTTGCTAGTGGTGGTTTAATAATGCCTAATATGTGGGCAATTTTTTAAAATGATTGCTTTGAAAAATTCTAAAAGGAAGGGGGAAGTTTTAGGGATGATGCACATTTTGACAGACCTGCTTTCGATCAACGCAAGGCAGCATAAATGCTAGTGTAGTACAAGTAGAAACCCACCTTACCTGTAACCATGACCAAGTTGGAACCAAGTAATGATTTTAAGAGTCACTGTCTCAAATCACATGCATTTTATGCTCCAGTTTCTCTGGTTCAAGCCCTTACAACGCATTAATCAATTGTGTGCAAACAGGAACTGTGAAGGCAGGGATTGGTTGAGACTGAGAGGCGCTATGCTTGTAAAGTGGAAACACTTCCCATTGCTTCATGGAGTTGGTCGACTCTCGACGTCTCATTTGTGAGTGCAATCCATTGCGGGGATAAGATCGATAGAAATTGACCGCAAATGCGCTTGTGTGCTATGGTAGCTACCGTGCCTGTTCTCTTTGGCACCAACGCAGCTCTTATACACACTAAGCTGACCATACCCGCATTTACGCTGTTAACATAGAACAACTGCATACATTTTCGATCCCCATGATGGGATACACGTGATTGAGGAAATATCCAAGGGGAAGGCAACTGACGCAAATGACAAGTTTGCGGATTTGACCACATTACTTGCGCATTGTCATTTACAAGATAATATGCGGTAATCCCGCAGTTTTTGTTTTCTTATTCCTAAGCGGACACATAAGTAGCCCCTACCTATTACAATGGAACCGTATGACCGATTGGACGGTGCGAGTTCGAATCAAGTATTTGCTAATATCAAGCTCTTTTGGTTTACTACGTGCCGTTGTTCATGATTTAATTGAGACGCACGAGCGCAACCTCTTCTTTACAGCAGAGCTGTGTAGGGCTGCGCAGCAATTTGGGTGCCATCCCAAACCATGTTAGGGGGGAGAATGCGCGAGCTGCATAACATAGCTTTAGGCAGACTCAAGTCGCCTACAGCTTTTCATTGCTTGCATGTTGATTTGTGGAGGATGATTAAGCATTCGTCGATGAGACCAGCCCGGAGAGCTGCTTCTGTGTTGAAGTGCTTTTGATTCCTTATCTAACAACTGTAAGGACACTGTTGATTGCGGATCAGTTGCATGCTTTGAGCACAAGTTAAACCGACCGGAATACAGCATCATGCCCATCGCAAACCGATCAAAGGTCTAGTTATAGAGCTGTCTATGAGGGTCATAGTTGACGTTATACTTGACCGTAACGCTGGGTAACTGGTGCAGTGAAACATCAAAACCCAATTTTGGGTGTTTTCATTTTGAGATGCATCCTAATTAATCCATGATTTATTATACATGCGTGCATAGGATAAATATGAACGCGATGTAATATAAGAAGAGAGATGGGTAATATCCACCCTTGCATACTTAGCACATGTTGGCACAACAGTGCCACTGAAATGAGATTCGTTACCAGCACAAAGAATTATCTAAAAATTCACACTGTCACAGAGACCGCTAGGGCATTTGCCCATACCAAGGTAGACCATAGAATCAATTCTGACCGACTGGCAGATTCCTTGCACGTAATAGAAGTATGGGAAAGGTGAAGATGATATCGCAGGAGGAAGTGAGAAGCAGGAATTGATAGCATAACCTACCGCCAATGTCTACAATTTACACCTCTTTTGCCACTTGATATCCCAGGAATGGCAGGTTGAGAGGATAGGGATGATGTGGTGATAAAGACTTAGGCAATGAATGTAGGAGGGTAGCCCCGACAAATGACTGAGAAGCAGGAACAATAATACAAAACAGGACGAATAACGTTAGATGGTATGACATGTAGAAGAGCGCGTCTATCAATTGTGAATCGATAAGTAGCTCCTGTCTTAGTGGCATTTGGCACCGCCTTTTTACAGCATTTCTTGTATGTGGACTTGTGATAGCAGACTCTACCTCCCATTGTGCTTTTCCACTCTAAGTGGATTCTGTGCATCACAGTGCATACAAAGGAGGCAGTAAAAAACAAGAATGATCGATAATACTAATGTGCTTCAGTTAAATCACGCCTCATTCTCGAGGCTGCATGCTCTTGACCCTTTTTCCTCATACTAATTTGTGGGTGTGAGCCATTTGGGCGTTTAGAAACAGCAAGAGGAGCGCATGGTGTAAAGTGAGTGAAGAATTTGGCGAATTTACTTCAGCAATGTTTCATTGCACATGCGATGAAGTGAGTTCCCACAAATGTTCATCTCACCAAGCGAATTTTGCAGCCTAGAATAAAACTTGCAGAGCGGACTTCGAGATTGAGCACCTGGTAGAAGGTGTATTAACTCAACTAATGGTCATGGTACAAATTGATGCAGACATTAAGTTGTTAGATTTAAATCCGCCCTACTACTTTACTTGAACTAGACTTGTCACTTTACTAGCTCTTAGCGATAATGTTGGGAGTAAATATTGTTTACTGCAATCTTAATAATTGGATACGGAGAGGCCATTTGCTGAGGTTACCAGTTTACCAAAGTATAGCCATGGACCTTAGTAGCAGGACAACTAGTCACCAAATTTGGCATCTATCTTAATGAGGGCGTATTAGTTGTGGGTGGAAGGGGCAGGAGATATGCATCGGAGGTGGCGGTTAAGTAGATCTTTCAATACCACTTTTCTCAGGTCTTACAATCAAATACCTGGTGCTGACTTGCTGGTTCTGATAAAATTGTGCAACAAATGTATATGCGAGTGGGCTTTGAGACCGTAGAGCTTGATCGTCAGCCACATTGCACCGTGAAGGAGAGATATCTGCTTACGTGGCACTGCGAAGACACAAGAGTATGGAAATAAAAGTCAAAGAGAGATCAAAGGGACTAATTCTTATCGCCATTGAACTATTGATGTGACTTTGTGCATCAGCGAATTAAATTGAGGCCATTCTATTCCCTAATCCATGTTCGTGTGTAAGTTATACATTTAGCTGCACAAATGAGAGGGTTTGCAGTATAGCCGTTGGAAATTTAAAAGCTACACGTGGAATCGCCAGAAGGTGGTATTATCAGCCCATTTATTACTGCTACGTGGTGGCCATGGTCTACACTACCCTTTGGAGGCGTAACCACGAGACGAAGAACGGTCGGCTCAATACTATTACCAAATCGGTTGTGGAGCATGATTTGAATTTCTAACGTGCAACTGAGTTTACGTTACCATCTGAGCTACCGGTAATTCGCACCATTCTCAAATATGTTAACAGGTATTTGCCTTTTCTTTTTATGAAGCTGGAGAGTATATAAAACAAATGGATTATAATGAAGACTGCTAGCACTTTAATCTGCCTTTCTGCACAATAGGGCTTTCGAAGAAGACATCGACTCTTATGCGTTCCACATCTTTATTATCAAGAAATCGTTTTGTAGTTTTTGCAGATATAGGCGCATGGGCTATTGGTGGGGCACGCAACAAATTGTGAGCACTTTGCGAGGGGGAGGACGTCGGTAGAAACCACGCTCTGTAACTAAATAGAGGCTGGTAAAGGAAAGTGCTTTCGTCATTGCGATTTAAACAACAGAATTCTTACTAGGAACTAACATTTTGGCCTGTTGGGATGCGGTCCACATTTAGCGCTGCAACCAAAGAATCGACAATCGCCTTTGAGAATAAATACATCTCACTGAATAGGATTTTCCTCCATACTCAAGCAGACCAGATCTGTACGAGTGATTGCACGAGTGTAAATAAAATTCTCATTTGGAATCAGATGCTTTAATCACGTCAAACCAAAATGTTTAACATAACCCATTCTCCTCCTCTATGGTGGAGCCAATAAGATTTTTTGATATAAAGTGGCGTGCGAGACAAGCTCACTGCCTCTCACGATATTACTTCGATGATTACTACCAATGTCGCATGCGCAAGGTTGGATAGACGAGGATACTAGCAACCATGTACTGGACTCGACTATACTTTATAAGGAGTTATGTGTTGGTGCTTTGACCGTAGGCTGCCCGTAGATGAAACGTTGACTTGTTGACAGCATTTACCCGATTTCAAGGTAAGCAAATGCCCATAAAAGCAACTAGCGCGTCATAGCGATACTGCTCATATTATGGAAAAGTCTAACATAACGATATCAGGAAGATGTCATTCCCTGTCGATCATAAAGCATGAGGTCTGGTATGAAATGAGATATTGCGGATATAGCACTCTAATCTTTTTCATGTCTTGAAGCAGATGCGGTCAAATTTTAAATCTGCAGTCCGTTAGATTCCGCAAACTTTTCCGGATATAATCGACCTGAAGATTGGTGAATTTGGTCTAGTCGAACTGTGACGAGACTAACGTGGCAAATAAATCTAGGCCGGCATGGATCTGTTGCAGCTTGTTCGCTTCTGTAATTGACTTAGACATCAATGATTTGGGCCTGATCAATATATAAGGAACCTATTTTAGCAAAGAAAACTTACAACTTGCTATTTATTGATGCATTTCCTGGCCATCGTGGCAATTGCTTCTGCTATATGCCTGATACACACTGAGACCTATCTCTTTTTATCGCGAGATATTTTGGATTCAAATATGGGCTTTGAGATTCTTTTCTTGCTCCCTGCGGCTCGCCTTGTTTTACTTTTGCATATTGTGGTTCGGAAGAATGCATAGCACGCACGTGTCGGTACTTGATTCCTTGTCAAATTGAGTTGTTGTGGGCTTTTCTTGTGTTAGTCAGCAAGCCCATTTTGCCACCTTTTACTTTTGTTTTCATAGAACATGACTTTCGAAACACGAAGACTTGAGAAGCATTATGCAGCAATTTCGTCGCTGCGTAAAGCAAACATTGCCATTTCGAATGAAATGGTGGTGGACTGCGCACTATTAGGGCACCGGATAGCAAATTAAATAGGGCTGCTGGCAAATGCTTTAGGCAGAGCTGTGGCTACGCACACTTTATTTCTCAAATGCTAAACAGTTTGTTTGCGCCACGCATAGCCGGTGTTTCTTTGGACACCCATTAAAATTCGCTTCTGCCATTCAAAATTCATATTATTCGTTTCGAGATCTGTTGCATTTCAGGATACGAATTGCTTTATTTACAGTTAATGCTCCTGGAAATCAGGCATACTGTGTGATAATGCTGCCGCACCTTACTCATTTTGAAGTTAGAAAAGCCAAAGTGGTTCGTAGCAATATATATTGACGAAAGGTGAACTAAAGCAGTCGACTTTGCTAATGCTAGCTGCTGACGAGTTGTTACGTATTTCGATAGATTTGAGGAAATGAAGTCTTTGTAGGTGCAGTCTTTGCTTTTGCAATTCAAAGCATGAATTGGCCATAAGAGTCACGAGCCTCGTGTAGACACAGGCCTAAATAGTGTTTTAGAATACTGCAATATCACGCGGGCGATAAAGCCATCCTTGAAGTAGTTTTAGTCATACGCACTTGAAAAATTGTAAAAGTAGTCATGTTAAAATGCTGGCTAAAGGATTTGCTAGATTAACACTTAATCTTAGTCTTCGGATGTGTCCGTGGGGTTCGCTAATTAGGTTTTATGCAACCAAAGCGGATCGCATGTGTTATAAATATATCTGTTGCAAATCAAAGCCGAAGAAGTGGTGTCTAGCGAAGCGTTCACTTTGAACGACAACCTATTACTGGATCTCGCACCTCTCACAACATTATGTGCAATTTGACTGTCAGAAGTACTTTACTTTATCCCGTGTAGAAGAGGGCGAGTGAAGGAGGCATTGGCTTCCAGGGTCCCTCACCTCCAATTTTTACTTCCAATTTTTTTCCAAGAGCAGATTCCCAGCTTACCTAATTGAAGCACTCGTATTCCGCATAATTGAACACTAAATTGAGCAGATAGAACCTCTAGCCTCTAAAGTTGGCAATGGAAGAAGAGGTAGTGCTTGGACCTTCAGCCTGCCTTTTTTCTCCGCGCAGAGTTTCCTAATGGCGAAATTCACGGCAAGTCAAAAATGGCTTTTGACTCTTCTGCCTGGTTTTCATTTTGCGCATAAGGCACAGCTTACATTTAATGGGGCAGAAGCTGGAATTCTACCAAGTGTTCGCTAGTATTTATCATAAAGTGATCAGTTTTCGCCTAATCAGATGCGTTATGTTCCAATTTGCCCACGCATCTCACCATAATACCAATGAAACGACCAGAAGCACTCATTTTATATAACGGAAGCTCGGTAACACACTACTTGATTTTGCTTTTGCACAAAAAAACACGTCGCTTTTGTCATTGTTCTCTTGTGATTGTCAATGTTCTCATTCCTTGCCCTGATGCTGCGAATGGAAAATAGTCCATTGCAGGATGCAGCAAAGTTGGCCACGTCGAACGAATATCCGAAGGCAAGCCATCATCTGCAAGAAAATGTCCCTCACTATTGTTTAAAAGAAGGACATCATAAATTAGTACATAATCACACCAGAGTGTGTCAAGTAGAATAACCAACTTATATTCCATTACCCACATGAATCTCATCCATGTAAGGAATGATTTGCGGCTAATAACTACAGCTGCTGGCCCATATCTACACAAGGCTGCCCATTGGAGCAAAATGCGAAGTCAAATCTACAAGCCTAGCATATTTGGGATGACATCTTGAGCCACCATCACGTGTGTCTCCATGTCCTAAATCACGATGCGTTGATGCCAAAAGTAATAACTTTGTACAAAACTTGCAATCAAGGCCGCTTTAGAAGTTTAATAAATCCATACATGGCTGCTAACCAGAATTGGTGATATAGAACCGCACGGTGGTAATATAATGGACAAAAACTAGGCAAATGAGGTCTGTCTTCTCTATGCAATATGATCCGAATAGCAAGTGGTAAATTAAAACCTATTCACAGCCAGTGAAACTCGAAGAATAGATCAGTCCGGTGTAAAGTCTTCAACTTACATGACAGCCTATCATACCACCCACCAACTAGAAAGAAAGACGAAAAAGAAGCACTTCTATTCACAATCTGCCACCTCCACATCCTTTCTCGTCCTACGGTTTAGTGTCAACTTTCGTCTACTTCGATTTACGAACTTTCAAGCCGCCTAAATGCGTGACGTAAAGCTGACACGTGAAGATGAAATAGGCAGAAAGATGAACAGGGCCATTTTCGATGTGCTTTTTTTGAGAGTGTGTCGACTATGTTAGCTGTATTTCCTCTGGCTGAAGATTATAGCCAGAAATGTCCCAATTTTGCAGGTGCCACTAATGTAATGAATGACATTCGCCTAGCAGTAAAGCAGTGCCTTATGCCTCATCGCCCTCAGTCCTGCATGAGTTTACACTCTTATCTTTCTATTTAATTGCATTGGCCTTTCTTATAGCGAATGAAGGAAGCTTCAAACCATGACTCTGGCATTCATCCGACACAATCTATGTGATTCATGTAAATTTACCTTAACTACTGGCAGGTTATGCTCTAACTTACGCACTCATCTTACCTGGCCATGCAAAATATGGGCCGTAATCCTTTTTGCTTAAAATGCATGTTGGCTTATGTGCTGCTTACGTGTGCTTAAAGAAATAAAACACTCCTCAGCCATGCACCCATTCACATCACCCACTGCCCCCCTTGTGCCTTGACACACTAAACAAAATATGGGCCACAGCAAACCGAAATATAGATATCTTAGTTATAAGTATGCTTTCTAGGAAATCACGACTGTAAAAGACATCATAGACTGAAATCTCGCCTTACTATACCATTGTAGGCAAGAAAACTAACTTACCGTTTGTGACCACTGCCTCATATTCGATTCTACAGAATATTACAAACCGGTCCGCGCACAAAGTAGTTTTGTACTGCCCTAAAATAGAAGGGAAACTGGGTATATATGAGAGCAGGCGAAATTCTATGAAGAAAAGTAGGATTTTTCGCTTTGTTTATTGGAAATTTAGCGTAAAGCCAAATCAACTCACCCAGTTGTTGTGACTCCACAAAGAGACTAAAAAAGTAGCTTAGCAGTGTGGATTTTTCATTCAGGTAAGTAGACTGACCTAAAAGAGAATTTTTTGTCTCCCATTCAGCATAAATTTAGCATAAATTTGACCACATTTCTATTCAAGTTGCTGGGTGGCCTTCCCATCTAAACACAGTTGTAGGCAACATTTTGAGCCTTAAAAATCCCTATCTATTAATTAAATATGAGTTAACTCTCCATTGTGCAAGGTAACACTGTGGAATTGGAGGCAAGAGAATGAACCATAGGTGCGCCTGCAAGCCAGGCATGCATATCGTCCTAATTCTACAAAGAAGAGAAAAGACACTAAACTGAACATTGATCCACCAAAAATATCATAAATTTTGAAGGCAAAATATGTGACAATCGTATGAAGAGGCAATTGGAAGCACGTGACTGCGTGGGCTTCTTCAAAATGAGCTTGAAGCAGCTAATGGTACTTGAATTGTCGGAAGCAGACCGGACAAACCACCACCATTGAGTGCTGCGACGAAGTGAGGGAGTAAAATTGATGAAATGATAGCGAGAAGTTAAGGGTGTTTAACTTGTAGTTGAGAAGCACCCAAAGTGGCGGATTTGGCTTTTAGCTCGCCTTAAGTAAGGGAAGTGCGACAAACTCTGAGCGCCTTGCATCCCTGCTTTGCAATCAAAGGAAGAACGTATAATGCACTAATCAACTCGTTTCGCAAAGTCTGGACAGTAACGTGTCATTTTTATAAAATCATTCTGCTCGTTAGAAATGGACCCAAGCCTATGTTTTGGAGACGGATGCGGAACAAACTACTTTGATAATGAGGCTGGTGGAGCTACCATTTTCGGGAT